>JAVCKT010006304.1:25062-45846 GCA_032273925.1 Rhynchotus rufescens | reverse complement strand
AAAGAGAATTTGGGTCCTACTTTAGTAGTGGTGACATGAATCACCCAACATGCACTTGTGCAAATTCAGTTGCTAGACTTGAAATAGTGTCCACACTATTTATTGTTTAATTTTATTTTGATATTTACCCTTCTAAAGCCTTTTCCTTCTCCTCTTAATTATTATGACAATCTTATTTCTAAAGTTGCTTTTTAAAAAAGCAGGAAAAAAAGCTTTCTGTTATCTTTGCCTTGGTGTCAACTCTTCATAGACAAAGCATCAGTAGCATACAAAGATGTATGCCAGTCAACTCACTTTTCCTGTTGTTGGCAATGTTGCCAGATACTTGCCTTATAGTTAGATATTATCCCCTGTCAACTCAACAGAGAAATAAGAAAATCCCAAGGGAAACTCATTATTGCTTTTTATCTTCTGCCTCTTTCTCTTTCCTCCATGTGTGGGAAAATGCCTTTATTTTCAGTCTGTGCATCTAAACATATTTTCTGTGCATTTCCGTAGACTAGAACATGTTTTATAGAGATTTTGCCATAAACATGGTTTATAGATTTTCTTAAAAAATAAAGTTAAAAGCATATATGTTGTGCATATTTTCTTTGTGTATATACATGTTCACAGGGGGAACCTATAGCAGAGAAGCATAACTCTTGTTGAGTACTATCCACATTTGGCAAAGTGTAAGTAAACAACAGTGCAAACTACTTTTATTTCACAGGGGATATTTTTCTGTCAGTTCAACTATTCTTTCACGGTTCTGCTTTGTTATGCCTTTAAGTGGTACAGGCCATTCTAGGTTCACAATAAACAGCCAACAAGGAACAGCTCAAACAAACTGTTAACTACCATAATAAATGACACTTGTCTTCACATATCCCAATATACTAGTAAAAATGTAAATTAAGAACATTAAACATCACAAATTACCATTATAATGAACTCATGACATATTCTCCCAAACACAGTGAATACTAGCAGTTATTTGCACCTAAACTGTTTCAATATTTGCATAAATATCTGTTGTGTAATTTTAGCAACATTCTGGATGCACTTCAGGGCTTAACAGAGCAGCCTGTTCTGTCTTCTGTGCAACTGTTAAAGTAATATGACCAACAGTATACTTGTTACTTTTATGGTCTCATTTGAGAAGTTTCTTTAAGAAACTTTAAAATATAGGCATCTCATTGAATATACTAAAATATGAATTTATGCTTATTGAGAGATAGAATGCAAGTCCAAAAGTCTCACCGGCTTGATTTCCACAAATATTAGCTGACACATGCTTCCTTTTGATAAATACACATTTTATAGGATCATGAACATAATTTGATCTTGACATTCAGAGTGGTGAGTAATAAGATCCTTGGAAAAAGTGCTGTAAGCAAATGAAGTAAAGGTAGCCAAATGGAAATGTTTAGCATTTAGTGGAAGTACACATGCTGAAACACTTAGTAGATCTCTCTGGGCAATATTTTAAATATCACCATACAGAGTCATAGTAAGATAATAAAATGAAGGTAATGATAGAATTACATTCACTTCTGCTGCTGCCTTGGTCTTTACTTACTTCAAGAATCTAGAAGCACAGAAGAGATCCCTCCTAAAGGACCTAGATGAAGCAATTGCAATGAGGTAAGTTACAGTCTGTGCAGAAAACAACGGGTAAAGTGTGAATATGTGTTCATGCAAAATTGAATAAAATACTGCATTTTAATAGACTTAACCCTTACAGACGTAAGAGGGTCACTAGTCAAGACTCTGCCTCTTTGTTTATAGCATTTAGTTCTTTATGTCTTAATCTAGACTTGATATAGTGCAACAACTCTCCTTACAAAATACGAAAATTAGAATTATGGTAAAAAATAATTCTTTAAGTATATTTTATTGAGAACCATTGTATAAATTATCTGATTGTATAGTGTGTAATATTTGAGGTTACTTTCTCCTGCCTCACTAAGACAGCCTTAATCTTGCTTTTTTTCAATTTAAATATCAGTTGTATTGTCTACAGTACATGTTATTTCCAAATTATATCAAGCACTAGATGACTTCTTTTCCCAGCAAAACTTTACTAGACTTCAACAGAAATTTTGCTAAATTTAATGACTACTAAAGAGGGTACGTTACTACATGTTTATTCTTTCTATAAGTTGTGCCACACATTTCAGTGTACTTGTTTATACATAAAATGTAATAAAAAATAAATCACAAATTATAAAAGTACAGTAAGCAGATATTCAGAAGTGACAACTGATTTGAGATATTGTCACATTAAAGTATATTTAAACTAACTCTGAAAAAATATAATCTTCAAACTTTTGAATATTAAGAATCAGACTCAGCTTATTTCAAACTGAGCTTCAAGATGAGTCTAACCTTTTGAGAAGAAAAAAAAAAAGGAAAGACAAAAGGAGGAAAGAAACCAACTACAAATATTTTAAATACCACTTTTGATAGGAACAAAAGCGTGGTGCCAAATTTTTACAAAGACTTTGCCTCTTTCATGGGGAAAAAAAAGCAGAGCAAGAGAAAACATCAACATGCCAAGATCTATCCTCTCTTTTTTTCTACCAAGTATGACTCTCCCAAGTATACCTGCTAGAGAGGAACTAGATATGTCATATCAATAAAAAGGTATTTCCACTGAAACTCCTACTGAACATAAATGTAATGGTTAACTTATTTTATCTATATATATAGATTTAAATTGTCTGCACACATCACAGATGACTGTCTTGACCTTCTACTGATGTGAAATTCAAGTATAAAAGCAGAGGAAGAAGTCAATCTGTTCCTTGCCGGCCTCTGAATATTTGAAACAATTATTCTTAATAAACTGAGTAGATCCTGCCAAGCCATTTTTAATCAGAAAGAATCTTTCACTGACACTGCTGTTAGTTCTGCCTAGGGAAAGACCTCAGTAATAAACACCCATCATTTTCAAAGCAATTTGAAATCCATTGAAGAAAGCAAGCGTACGATCTAACAAAGTCATTACTCAGGAGACAGTTACAAAATTTTCTGCAATTTGAAACAAAATATTTATGTATATATAACCTGGAAGCTCCTCTTTTCTCATTAAGTACCTTTTTACTCTGTAATTGAATGACCTGGCTCTTCGTGCACCAGTTTACCTGGTCATGTCGTGGCTGACACCTCCATCTGAACGACAAGGATTACCTGACCTCATATCTACCTCTTAGACCCCATGTTTCCAAGAGGATTGTGCAGATATGAACTGACTTAAACACTCACAATTAGGCAAACAAGTAGTATTTGTCCAGGAGCAAAGAATGAACAGACTATCAGAGAAGAGCACACCTATAATAATAAGATACTTAACACTTACACTTACTATCACTCAGTGCATAGGGACTTTGCCTATAGAATCCACAGCACAATCTCCCTGTATGTATGTGAAAGCTTTGCAAGGTCCTCTGCAGAGTACATCAGAATGAAGATTTCTCCAGTAATCACATCCAATCTCATGCTATGGCCAGCAACCAAGTCATGTAGCTTTGTTCAGAAATATATTGAACTTAAAATCAATTGTACTGTTTTTCCCAATGCTTTAATGGAAAGGCAGTTCCAGCACAGAACTTCAAACTGTTTGGAAAATCCAAGGCAAAGACCCACAAGACAGTTGGAAAACACAAGAAGGACATCCTCATGATAGACTTCATGTTAAAAAAGAGAGAGAGAGAAGAGAGAGAGAGAGAGAGAGAGAGAGAGAGAGAGAGAGAGAGAGAGATGGATGGATATTTGTAGATATATATGAAAACAAACTCAGGTTCTTTCTCTGAGACAAAAATCTGTGCTCCTCTTGAATAAAAAGTGTTTACCAGATGAGAGAAACAAAAAATGTTCTTAATTAATGAACAAATATAAATAGTTTTTTATGATTTAATAAAGAGAAAAGTTAGGTAAACCACCCCTCTCTAAATAAATAAATAAATAAATAAATAAACAAACAAACAAACAATACTACCACCTTTCTGAACTAGTAGTTTATAATAAACTCACACCAGTGGAATACACAAACAGTAGAGTATAAAAAGCCTTCTTACCTTAGCAGAATTCCATTGAAAGCATTTTTTCAAAGATAAGTGCTTCAGGATCTGGTACCACAGGCAGACCAGGCAATTAAGAAACAAGTGTAAAAAAATGACGAGGAGAAGGAAGAAATCACAGATTAGATTTCAGGAGAAGTTCAATATTAGAATGTGTTCAGTAGTGTTACTGGTTTGAGTCACTGCCATGCTAAATACTCCATCCCTTGCTTCACCACTTTTTTTGCCATGGCATGCCATCCCACAGAGGAGAACACTAGAGTAATTGTGCAGCTTTATTGCAGATACCAGATCACAAACTGGTCTACCTGAGGGAAAAAGGAAACAAGTATCAGTTCCTTTCCTCCACACACACTTTTCCCATTTTATTTTCAACATAACCTGTTTCCTAATCTGATTCAGACTAGAAACTTTTGTGTCAGCACAGCCAAGGGGCCAGAGGAGAATACAGACAAGAAACAGACGAAGATCACCTCTCTGGTCTTGCAGCTTCATATAAGATAAATCCTCAGGCTCATAGTGTAGCAACTCTGATCACCATATAAATGAGGCCAAGTTTCCTCGACTTCTTCTGTTGACTTCTTATTCACTTCTAATGTCATTCACAGGCATTCACAGTATATGGCCACCTTGGTCTGATCCTTAACCAATACAAATCTACTAAAATCAGAAATCTGTATTGCTTTGCATTATATCATCAGTTCTTTCTCCAGCCTCAAGTAAAGTATCTGAGATTAAATGCACATCATTAGAAACTCTCACCTACTTCAACATGTCTGTTATGTTTATTTCATCATGGTTAAATGTATTTCAGACAGCTTCATTTTCTCAAGGGAATAGCTTTCTTCTCTGTTTGGAAGGTAAATTTAAATATATTAAAAGCATTGCCTTGAGCAAAGATGCTTTCAGAACAGGAATACTCATCATTCAAATAAATGATAATGTTTTTTTCCATCAACCTGTTCATTTATCCATGCCACTATTTTTATTGATGCATTTCTCCCTCTAAACAAGGTTGAGTAGAAATCTACATTCTAATTAACATTTCTGATATGACTATGCTCTGATTAAAACTAAATGGCAACAGAAAAATTTGCATTGATCATTCCAAAATAAGATCTAATTGCTCCACAGTGATTAGGAATGTCTTTTTTTCAGTTAGGTTTCTTTGGCAATTATTACATCTATGGAATAACAGAAGGCTTTATTCTGGAAAGGGAATATTTTTCAATATTTTAATCTGATAAAAATTTACAGACTAAGCATGGAATTATGTAGCATTCACTGCACTTAATACATTTTTTCCTTTTGTACCAGAAATATTTGTTATTCATCATCAGGTCAAGAAGAATGCTTGTACCTCGTGTCCTGACCTATGACATATGCGGTGCTTTTTCAATTAATACAACTGGGCAAAACGGTTGCAACAGCATTCAACCTTCTTAGCTATACACTTTTAAACATGTAACTCATCAGTGAGAATGATGGTTTTGCACTAGCACAGCTCAGAGTGGTGCTAGTTACCATTGCAATTCTTTATTGCCCAAAGGAATGCAACTTTCAGAAATAAAATCAATCCACTATGCCTATCTCTTCCTAAAGCAAAGGAATGCCATCCATCCTGTGTTCTATCTTCAGAGGATGTTTGCCTAATATACAGTTTGCACTAAGGTTCATGTTTATGTGAATGTATGCATATTCATTCATATGCTTATGTGAATCCTAAGGCCTTTGATTTGTGAATTATGCTGGAATTCCAGAACAATGAATCAAGAAATTTGCTTCACATTTTAGTACCTACTGGACTGTGCTCCTTTAAGAAGGTATTTCTGTACTTTCTAAGACTACAGCACTGACATAATCCTCTAGGACATCTAAATACTTGAATATTAGCATTCCCACAAGCATATGATACTACTTGATTGTTTTGTGGCTTGAAATGTCAATTCCTGACAAGACATTTATGAAGTAGTATCATCAATCTATTTTATTATTGACTGGAGTGAATGATCACAACAGACTCCTCATTTACCTGCCTATGTAAGTGGTAAAGAAGAACTGTAGGGACATCTATATTAACATTTAGTTCAGATAAAAGATGCACTTTTGAAGGGCAACTCCTGATCATTCCCACTTATGACACTTCAATAGGATAGTCTGAATGCCTGAACTGAATTCCTTTCAGGTGAAAATGAATCAGAGGCTCATCTAGTTTCCCAGAACCATTAGTAGGCATTCAATCTCCATGGCCAAGCAAAAGCTAGTCCAAATTAAACCTCCTGAAATGAATATAGCATGATGAGATCCTCAATATTGTTTTACCTTAAAGATCCACTCCTATTTCATAATGCTTATATGGGTTCAGGTTGTGGTGTGAATGATAAAATAACTCTTCTCTCCTACTATTTTGCAAAAAGATTAATATAGTAGCTGATACATTTAGAAAGCTTTAATCATATTTCAGTATTCTACTCCTTTAACACGTGACTTAAAATGGTAGAAGTAAAAATAATTCCCCAGAGAGATGATATACAGCTCACTAGAACTGATGTCCAATGGATTATTTATTCTTTATCTCTTTTGTTGATTATGAAGGATGATAGTATTAGAGTAATTGAAGTCAGAAGACTTTAAAGAGACCTTGAGAGGTGTCTCGTCCAACCTCCTGATCAAAGCAAGATCAGCTATGAGGTTAGGCCAATTTGTTCAGGGCTTTATCCCATCTTTTATTGAAATCTTACAAGGACAGAGACAGTAAGACCTCCCTAGTCCACCTTATTCACTGCTTGCCTGTCCTCAGGAAGAAATATTATTCCTTGTATCAAGTCTGAATCTCTCTTGTTTCATTTTATGTTCATTGCCTCTTAATCTTCCAGCATGGCAATGCAAACTATATCAAAAAGCCTGAATGCATCTTCTTGATAACCTCTGTGTAGGTACAGAAAGGCATCTGTTAAGTCCTTCTACAGGCTAAGACCATCTCTCTCAGCTTTTCTTACAGGGAGAGTAATCCAACTTGGTGACTCTTTGCTGAACTTGCTCCACTTTATCTATATCTTTCTTGTCTAGAGGGACCAAGACAGTTGTATTCTACATATGGACTATGAAGTGCCAGGTAGAGAGGGTAATCACTTCCCTCAGGACAGTGCCTAAGATCCTGTTCATGCAGCCTAGATTGGTGTTGCCCTTCATTGCTGCCAGGGCACACTGTTGGTTCATGCTTAGCTTGCTTTTGGCCCAGAGACTCAGAGTCTTGTCTATAGAGCCACTCCCCTTCTAGTCAGTGTCCGGCCTATACTGTTGCCATGGGTTCTTCCTCTCCAGATGTACCACTTTGTCACTGTTTTTGTTGAATTTCGTACTCTCATTGAATATGCCAGGCCAGTGGAGTAGATTCTTCTACACATACTGAAGAGGGTAGAGATGGACTTGAGGATGATCATTACCTTTGACAGTGCTTTTGGTAGGTTAGAAAGGATTCTATTTTTCTTTGGGAAACACTGGGTAGCAACAGGCCTTGCTCAGCAGCGAAAAAAAAATAGAGAGTACTCTTCCATGAAGCTCTCTCATGTCTCTTGTGCTCTTTGCAACTCAGAATTTTAGTCTGGGTGCACTAACACACCTAAGAATATAGAAGAGGGCATTATATGCATTTATTCCACTCAAGACTGTAAAACTGCACTAGAACAAGTTTGGAATGGATTGCCCAGTTAGGTAATGATTTGAAAAGGAAATCAAAATGCTCTTTGTGTTTAACAACATCAAGCTGTCAAATATGCATGTATAAGGAGGTATTTACATGGAGCCTGAAACTAATTGACACATTAAAAAAAATGCTGTTACTGCTGTAGGTCACAATCTTGGACAATGTTTCTGTTTGAGTAGCTGCTTCTTTCCCTCATCTTGACTTTCCCTTATTGTCTATTCACAGTTTAAAAGTCAAAAGAGATGGCAACCAGCTTATTCATACCCTTTAGTATCTCTAAAGACCATTCTAACATGTTTTCTCCTTTTTCCCTTTGAAAAATATGAAAAGATCTAGCAGCCGTAAAACTCCTCTGGCCCACTTAAACTGCCTTTAACCCCTATTGCCTTAGTGGACACAAAACCACTGCTGCTAGGATTGCACGGATCTCATACTGCTTTACATGCAGAAGATACTAAATGACAGAATGAACTTTTTTAGCTAATAAATGCTATCTGCACAGTAGCATGATATGTCAATAGCCTTGTACTCCTTAGTTTCCCTACTCATGGTGAGACATGAAGCAGTACATTCATCAGGCTGCAGCTGCTAATAGGTGTTCAGTTTTAGCTATCTGTTGAAATCTTTTCACATCAGAGATTTCAAATCAGAGTTTTGTGAGAAAAAACTTTAAAACCGGTATGAATTATGCATAAATAGGTACATATGTGCATGACAACACTAGAAGAAATAACAGGAACGAATAAAGAAATAGTATGTGTCATTGGCACCTAAATCATCTGGTCATTATAAATCATAGCACACATCTACATATAGCTTCTTGAGAGACTGAGAGCAAGAAAACAAGAGGCACAGTACACCCAGAGAAGGAAAATAAAATAGATTATTTATGTTCCCTAATGATACTCATATAGGGAGGGACATGATGAAGAGATAAAACACCATAATTTTTGTCAATCCTTTGAGGACAAAAAGACACATCCGAAAAACAAAAATCAAGCACACAACTGCTAAATAAAAATATCCTTCAAGACATGTGATGTTTTCCACAATGGTGACCCTTATCCACTGCGGAATGCTGCCTAGACCGTTTAGACAAGCATTGGTGTCTCTTGTAACTATTAAGAAATTCTTATGAAGATGCGAGAGAGACAATATGTGATCTATGCAAGAATATGGATGAGTGAATAAAACTCATTTTATTCAAAATAAACAGAAATGTTCTTTTCTATGCAGTTTTACATTAAGCTTTATTATGCTAGTTGCACATGTTGTTTTTTCTGCCCAGAACACACAGCAACTTGAAGTATATTAGAGAACAGCAGATTCATTGGGGTTTGAAGGCAGCTCTGGAGATCATCTGGCCCAATCCTCCTGCTCAAGCAGGGTCACACACAGCAGCTTGCCCAGAACTGTGCCCAGCTAGGCTTTGAATATCTTCAAGAATGGAGACTCCACAGTCTCTCTGGGCAACATTCTCCAATATTCAATGACCTTCACAGTGAAGAAGTGTTCTCTTTTGTTAATATGTAATTATTTCCTGCATTTCCGCTTGTGCCCATATACTTTCATTCTGTCAATGAGCAGCACCAAGGAAAACAGCCTGGCCCTGTGCTCTTTATATATTTAGACACATTGATGACATTTCCCAAGTCTTCTCCAACTTTCTCTGGCTGTCATCATATGAAAGACGCTTGAGGAGCTTATTAAACCTTTGTGGCCCTTCATGAACTTGCCCTAGAAAATCCATGTCTTTCTTGTGCTGTATGCAGGTGTACTCTTGTCCATTAATACAAGGTACAGCAGCATGTATTTGAGGAAACTCAAAAATGAACCATGCCCACTCTGTAAAATTTACACTTGATTTACAACAATCCTTTTTTATTTTGTATTCAAATATCTGGAAATTCAAAACACATGTAAATTTTGGTTTTAGTTCATTTTGTTATTGTATTGAAAATCACATATTTCCATTAGAAAATTATTTTCAAGCCAGTCATATTGGAGACAAATCTTAAAAGTGTTTGCACTTTTATCTTCTAAATTTAGTAATAACATATGGCATTTGCCTGGATAGTCATTTTATTTTCTTTTTGACAATTCTTTAGTTTAAGTATTCAAGGTCCAGTAAGTGTCATTTACCTTTTTTACACATTTTTAAAAAGATAAGTGTTAAAAACTCTCCCTAGCATCGGTATCTTATGTTGCTTAATTTAAAATAATTTAAAAGTGAAATATCTGATGGAACAATATATACTAATTATACATAGTATAGTATATGACCTAGGAATGAAAACTCATGTTTTTTGAAAAATCCAATAGCATTATTTTGCATTTCTAACATTTATCTAAACTGCCAAAAAGAATTCTTCTCTATTGAACTCCAAACATACTTAAGGCAATCAAAGGCAAGCATCTGAATGAAAATTCAGATTAAGAAGAACAATATAATACACATCAGTAAAAGGACAATAGGATTCTTTTTTGTAGATAAAAGAAGAGAAGGAAAGAACCTTACCAGGACAGCATTTGCTATTTTTATAAACCGTTTATAAGTTGGTTCATAATATTAAGAGGTATCAGGTATTGTTCATTATTTCATTTCAGATTAAAAAATAAATACACAAAATAAAGCAATTCATTTGCTTTCCATTCAAACAAGCCCACGAGCAGTGAGCTGATTGGCACTTCAGAGTGAAGGCTTGGTGCTGCTTGTTATGCAGAAGAGGTACTGGAATACTTTTCTCATAGACAGCTATGAGCTGCCAAACAAAGATTAGCAATCATGGCAAAATATTACATTTCCCCAAAGTCATGGACATTGTGACTTCAGTGACAAATGAGACTTATTTGATTTTTAAATGACACTGAAGTATTGAACAGTTTTAAGCTTTGATTGCATCTTAATGTAGAAAAAGAGCAGAAAGTTCTTTCATCTTATTGTAATGAACTTTAATTCATAATTCATAATTTTTAATATTTTAATAGATTTTACGCTTTAGAGCCTACCCAAGCAAACTGGAAAACCACAGGGTATGGAAGTGTCCTCACTACCACACAACAGTAGCAAATACGATTTCATAGTTCCCTGAGCAACGAAAGCTTCCCTCAGTAAAATTTTATGTACCCTTTACTCTCAGACGTTAGGGAATTTGTATCAAAAAGCTATTCATGACATACTCCAATAGTTGGTACCAATTTAGCTTCATATTCTTCTCTCTGGAGTTTCTAAATGCTTAAAAATACTGTGAAAGCTTCTCAGTGAATTGTGAAGAATAACAAAGGCCTGGGTCTCAAGAAGTCTTTAGTTAATAGCTAAAAAGAAAGTGAATCACAGTGGAGATGTCCCAGCTATCTTAAAAAACAGCACTATCTTTATTTACTAAGGCAAAATCAGTGGTATTAGAAAGCACATTAAAATGAATCTGTGGGTTGTTTCAGGTGAGATATGAGTAAATAAACCAAGTACTTCTCTGAAGCATGTTAGAGAAGAACAATATTTTGCAATTTCCCTCCTACAGGCTTTCTGTTCTACAATGAAAAATAACAAAAAAAAAGCACTTCATACTTTTCAGCAGTCTTGAAAGCTTCTGCTTATTCATACCTCCTCACAATGGAGGTTAGATAATCATCCTAAAAGGGGAAGGCAACATTTGAACACTGCAGAAAGAATATGCAGTTAGGTGAATTCCATGCAAACAATAATAATAATAATAAGAAAATGTACGAGGAAAAAGCACTTCATTGCTTTGGAGACTCATCTTTCTAATACAGTGTTTCTGCAGGGTCTTTAATTGCTTCTTGTGGGACTGAAGCATTTTCTCTTATAACCTCAATTTAGTAATTTGTTATGTTAATAGGGTTTTTTAAAATGTATTTTTAGATTTGAGGAATTGTTTTCCTACACTTTTTTCTCCTGCCATATTTCCTCATATCTCACATTTTCTTTTTCATGCTGCTACGATGAAACTTCAAGCTTATATGATGCTGTGAAGCTGAATCCTCTTTTATAACCACGCTTTCTTATATAGTGGGACTGCAGCGAAGGCTGCCCACTCATCAGCTTGGAAGTGCTGCTGGCAGGAAGAGGTGCTCCCAATTACCTGCATGCCTAGCAAGAACCCATTTTCCAGTCTGTACTACAGTATTTCTTCTGTAGTTGTAATATTTGTTAGAACTATGAATAAAGACAAATAAAGGAAGGGAAATGGTCATGCAGTGTAAAACATCTACACACAGATAATATGGCTTAAATCAAAAAAAAAGGTAGATAGCAATGCTCCTAACTCACTTATGCAGTCCTTACCAATCCCATTTTCGCTTGAGCTTTAGGCACTACAGGTCCAAGATTATAAAATGTTTTTACAAGGATTCTTCACATTTGCAGTGAATGCCCCTGGGACATGTGAAGAGCCAGAATCCCATGGGGCAGCCTCTGCCCAACCATTCAGCATCGTAAACTGACAACTTCTGTTGCATATGGCAGCCTACAACCTTCTTTCTGTTCCTTATTTCGCCCCTCCAAGCAGGTATGAAATGTCCAAGGCGGAACAAGAACTGGAAACCAAGGCCAAGCAAAATGGAGAGAAAAAAACAAAACCCAACCCAAACAAACACATAAAAAAAATCCCACCACATTCATCACTTTTCATACAGCTTTAACTAGTTATGAATATTCCTCTATTTTACACAGTGCTAAGTAATTCATTCATAGTAACTGATGCATTAAACTCATTTAAACATTTTTGCTTTTTTACAGAGGTAGCTATAAAAGTACAGCTTTTCAGAAAAAGCATTGGTGCTTGAAAGGAAATTACCAGACATTGTGTCTGCATCTTATAGATACATATAAGCAACTAATACTGTAAATTGGGGAAGTTTAGCATTAACTGCTATATTATTTGAAAAGCATTTCAAAAATAACTTCAAAGGTAATATTTATAGTTAAAATTAGCATGATAGGAATATTTCATGCAACTGAAGCTTACTTATCAAGTGCTTGAGGAAAGTCATTGTAAAAGACTCAAGGGCAAATAGAAAGCATTATTTCTTAATAGTCCAGTAAAACTATCACAATCATTAGGTCTCTTAATTAACAGATTCAGGTTTTTGGGATAGACAAGAGTATCATTTCAGGTATGCAAACAACATATACTTATCTCCAGATACAGAACTGCAGTTGGACAAACTGCCCATGTTTAACTAAAACACATCTCAGGATTATGTCAAGCCTTATTTTCCTTGAGCTAATTCTGTTGTTTCTATTGAAGGGCTCTGCAGACAGTTCAAATGGCAGGAAAAACAACTTACTGAGGTAAGTCAGGAAGATACAAAATGAAAAGTGTGTCCAGATCTCCACTGCAAAGGAAATCACATCTCTGGTAAGCAGCAGAGTGCTCCCGACTGCTCAACAGTCTGGACAACAAGAGTCAATGGAAGATCAATATGCTTTGGGTAAGGCCTTGATGTCAAAATGTCAAAATAATTCACTCAAACACTCCTGGCTGTGTGTAAACATTTGAGAGCAGAATCATTGCTTATACCTATATGAAATCCAGGCTGACCAGCCCATGTGAGAGAAACAAAACAGTTAACAATATGGCAACTTAGACAGTGTTAGCCATTTGTGCTATGGATTCCGTGAAGGAATAAATTAAAAGTTTCATGTGCATGCTCAAAAACAATTTGCCCTTAATATTGTGCACGTTTTTTTCAGGGTGCAAAGCCACAGAAATTCATTCTGCTTGTAAGAATAAACACAGCACACACATTTTTCTCCTTTATCTCAATAACAGAAGCTTAGAGATCTTATATTTAATTTGAGGTGGGACTGATTTTAAACTATAAATAAGAACTAGCTGCCCTCCAGGGTGACTCTGCAGTGTGTAAGGATTCAAACACAGCCAGTAATCACCACAATTTTTTCTCTAAAGAAATACCAAAACAGCATTTTTTCCAGTTCCTTTATAAAGGCTGTGGGATGTTCAAGTCTAAGATATAGTGAGTTTTGATCCCTGTTTCATTATATTGTAAGTAAGGTTCTAGTTTTGCTACTTGGAAAGTTTTGCCAACAGGAGCTTTATTTTTTCAGCTACTGAAGTTCAGATGATATAATCCTGCTGTTTTAAGAAGTTTTACTAAAAACCCCTCCATGCCAAGCAAAAAACTGTCAAAAAACAAACAAACAGGGGGTGTATTTATTATCCTCTTGGTGTCAGTCTATAACTCTGAGGAACGCTAACTGAAGCCGCATGCAGAGACTCTTTTACAAATGTTTGTATCTGGCCGCAGACACTCAAAACACACCAATATAAAACCCAACTATTGTTCATACATTGCAAATAGACTTTTACTCTCCAGTTAATAATGTACAAGCAGCCTTATTCTCTGAATAGTTAGCAATCCCCCAAGCAACAGTATTTTTTCAGCCAGGCTAGGATTCCTGTTTTAATGACTGCACAAACTGGAATATACAGTTAAGGGGTTTTTTTTCTGTTCTCCTGGGAGGTAAGGCTGGCATTTGAGAAAGATCATTGGAATTCTCTGGTGATTTTAGGGTGAAAACCCAGAAAATGCAATAAACAGCAAGATATAAAACCTAGCAACTCCCTCACCACACATACCCTCGGTAGGGGATTGTGCATATATTCTGCTGCAATCTATGTAACATTCAGTACATACATTTTTACTCTCTGCTACACAATTCTCAAACTCTCAAACTATTTATTAAAGATCAACCTTTGTGCTGCCATTGATCCACTGAATTCTGGCACTGCCGTTCTAGCTCAAAAGCAGCTACAGCAGCAGCTGAATAGGTCTTTTCCTCTGCATTTCCATGTGGTTAAAGCTTCAGTTACACAGGGCATACACACCCCTCATGAAGATTTTATGCCAGAGGTATCAGAAAAAAAAAAACTAATAATAAGGCAATATGTTTGAAAAACGACAACATCAGGTTTAGGGCTGGACTTTGTTAATATATTTGAAGCCAAACAACATTTCTATGATTTTTGTGTTTCACTAATATGAAATGTTTAATTGGCAAAACTGATAGCCATTTGAAAATGCATTCAAGCATCCCATTGCACAGTAGTTGGCTTCATACACATCTGAAAGAGCTCTGTGGCTTTTCTTTAACTTTTTAATAAATCTGACCTCCCCCAGCAGGAAATCTCCATTAATGCTTTGGCAATTATACTTGCATTTCTCTGCATTTGCAATATTTTCTCCATGATAGCAACAGCCTCTTCAGGAAGCTGCTTGTAAAATACTTTTTCCTCATTGCAAATACTTCTTTCAAACACTTTTCCCGTGGACAGCAGGTGAACAGCTACCGTTTTCAAATGTCTTTCTGCACAGAGGCCCCATTCTAGTGCATGTACCTTATGGCCATGAATTAAATCAAGTCAAAATACATCAGCCCTGAACATTTTTATAGTCTTCCTTATTGTCATAATTAACAAGCGTTTGTGTGCTTTACCTGTTGTGGAGAGAAGCCATACCTTGCAAGAGCCAGAAGTTTTTATAAATAAAAATAGCTGGAGATAATGTATTTTAACAGTAATATCCAAAACTGTGACTCCTTATTTCTATCTAACAGAAGAAACCTTTACAACCAGTATTGCTGACTGCATGGAATCTCAAGTTACTATGCCTGTAAAACTCAAATTTGGTGGAAAGCAATAAATATTCAGGTTTTAATGCTAAATATGCAGGTTAGAAAGCTTTGACTGAACCAGCAGGCACCCAACTCCTATTGTGTTCAAGCTGAAGAGGTCATTTGGACAGCTTATGGACCATGACTGTCAAGAGACGTAGTCAGCGAATTGCTGTTGGTTTAGTCCTGTCTGAAGAGTGGCACTCACGTTACCATGAACGTGCTGTTGCTGCACACAACAGCAGGAGTGCACAGCTCTGCTTGCTCCTGCACTGCTGATTCCGTGGGCTTACCTCCAAGTGTAAATATCTGCAGAGTTAAAGCCACAGGTTTCTTTAAATTAGATGCTTAGCAGCCAACAGATACTTGTCATTATTGCTCATGAAGACTCATTCTCATGAGACAAACACACAGAAGGCAACTTTTATACTTTACTGAATTCATTTTATTGGATCTTCAGGCCTAGCGGTGCTTTACTGCTTTACATTTATTTTAAGAAAATATTTTCATCCAATTGCTCTTCTATGGATTCATAGTAAAAGCAACTAAGGACATTTTGCACCTAACCCTTTCATAAGGTACAATTGAGAAGTTCAACTGAATGCGTACATGGCATTTTTTGCTTGTCATCTTCCACAGATTTACTTTTTTCCATTCCATCTAGAAATATTGTTTTGTTTAAGAAGAAAAAACCTATCCTTGGGATAATTTGCATAATATGTTAATGCTGATATGCATCTAGACATCTGGATGGCATTTTAATATCTCATTCTCATTCAAACAACTAGAAACCACACAGATGGCAGAGACAATTTTAAGAGCATTGTTGTAAACAAATAAGGCAGCCAGGAAATCAAACATGCTCTAAGAGAGGGTTTAGAGCCTCTGCTGCTTTCTGTGCGAGAATATGCACATGACATGTTTTGACTGCAAGAGAGAGCAGCCTACTTCAGTTTCAGATAATTTAAAATTATACATCTACCTCTTAGTTTGAGATTGGGGATCATTTTATGAGAAATTCTTTACTGTTCCTAGCTCAGCTGGCACCACAGACTACATTCAGTGCTTGCAAAAGCAAGTTATTTGAGGTTTAGGATGCTACTGGGTAGAATATGGGTTTATTTCCTCTTATTTTTCAATTAGAATTAGAAATATTAAAAAAACACAATTGCTTCAGGACATAGACATGTCAATTTTGTTTTTATACTGAACATAATCATTTACCTTCAAGTATTCTCTTGTCCCTTTTGTTACAAATTCATCTGCATGAAGTTACATAGGACTCAGTAATCCCCTACAGTCTCCTTTAATCTGCTTCTTGCTTGTACCTCTTTATAGTTACGTAATCTTATAAAGCAGAGCAACAACTGCAAGTGCCAATGCTTTGGATGCCAGTCCAACACGTTTATGTAATAGCTGCAGAGCAGCCTGTTCAATAGATGGAGCTGAAGCCTCACCAGCTGCTGCAAACTGCAGTGCTAAAATTACACACAGGTACCTTCATCAAACAATGTGATAAACTGAGTATTTTTCCTTCAGTATAATGGCTATAATGGCTCTTGGACCTCCTAGTTATTGCAACTACAGATCCCAAATAATTCCACCAGTCTTATAGAAAAAGCTTACAGAACTTCAGTTTTACCCAGTAAAACACACTACCTGAAGAGTCCAGGGCCTCCTCCTTTCCCATCATCTTCCTCAGAATAGATAAATAGCTACAGCTCATACTCCCCGTCTTTGCCATGTACTTTTAAGCACATGAAAACGCTACGGAAGCTATTGAATCTCGCATTACAATAGAAAATATAAATGCCTCTACTGATTACCCCAGGAAACGCCACAGGTAGTAAGCGCCAGTAACCTAGCTGGCAAACTAGTTAAAAATACACACCCAGCATAGTCTGATCTCAAGTTCACTGGAGGCTGTGGGACTTGAGTCTTGAGTTCAGCAGAACAGGATTAGGAACTCACAGCTGGTGGGCAACCTCAGCACAAAGCAGCTTGTTGAAAAGTATCAAGGGAACTTGTTGAAACAGTACTTAAAATATTTCTGCTTCTCCTCCCAATCTCAAAAATAAAAAGGATTTGTAAATCACAAGCACAGAGAAGAGAATGGGAAAACAACTCACAGAAATGAATGTCAATGCTAACAGTATTTACCTCAGCAGATAGAAAATGTGTCTCAAAGCAAGAAATAAAAATGATATTGCAACGTAAAATGCCCCAGCAGAAGCCATGCAGAACAAATTCAGAATAAACCCACTTCCCTTCCTGATTGCACCCCACTCTCAAGCTGACACCCTTACTACTCAACATGAAGGTGACACAGCAGTCACTTGAGGCTTCCCCACTGACTTAGAGAGCTGAGCCTCTATCTCACTCTCCTTTCCCTCCTCAGAGGACCTCTCTGTGTTCCAGACTGGCCCACGAACCAGCTCTGAAAAATTCCCAGCTGCCTGCAGCAGTTCAAAGCCCTTTGCTGTGACTGGGCTGAGTGCTGAGCAGGCAAGTGGAGGGGGGCACGAGTAGCAATCTGGGCCAGCGACTCTTTCGCAGCTATGAAAGCTTTATGTGCAGTGTTTTAAGTTTGCCTTAAAAAGATGAATAAAACTTTAATTCTAAGCACACTTACTTTGAAAATGTAGTTAGTGTCTGTCAGGATAGGAAGGATAAATATAGCCACTTAATTTTTAGTCTGCAAATTTTAAGATTGCAAACAGCATTTTCTCTCAAAGACAATTCTTTACTTTGTACATACAGCTGGATTTCTGTGATGTCTGCAGCATGCTTAAAGCAAATCATGATCGGATTGTTCATACTGCAAGCCTGTTGATGATGTAGCTATCCCCAGATGTGGCAACTGGGATGTATGGAAAAAGCATTAATAATAAATGGAGGAAATGTCACCCTCTCATCAGTGTGGTGGAAAGCAGGAAAGTGATCATGATAGGAGCAGCCTAAAAGGAAGGGAGGCATTTTCAAAGGACAGCTTCTCACCTTCCTCTCAGAAGGATAGAGCTGCACACCTTGCTGTCACCTGGCTGGGCTGCTCAGGAGAAGAAGAGAGGGACACAGCGACAAAGAGCCCGTGCCCAGGGAGGGCGAGTCCAGGCACCGCTTCAAGATCTGCCTCTCAGTGAGCTGAGCCAGATGACAAAAAAAAAAAAAAAAAAAAAAAAGACAGGTTTGCAAAACCAGCCATGGGGCAGATGCAGCACAGTGTTGGCAAGCAGTGCTCTTGGTTGCTTCACTGCTTCTGCTTGGGAATAGGTAGGTGCAACAACAGCAATGTTCAGCTTTTACCTGCCTTCTATCCTTCAACTGCCTGGATCCCTCTATGCATGTTTGGAGGATTCCTGCAGAAAGTCTAAAAATTGGACTTCAAAAGTCTTGGACACATTTTCCTGATTCATCTCCCACTCACCCTGCCTTCACAGCAGCATGTGTTAGGGAAAGTAAAGCGTGAATCAGGTCAGAGAATCCAAAGTTTTTTTTGAAGTCAATCATCTTACAAATATCAATCTTTCTGAGTATTAAAAAACACAACAAACAGGCATTTTTATAGGACTGCAAGAGCATTTGGGGAAAGGTTTTCATAAAATATGTATGAATTCATTTTATATGTGCCATAAAAAAAAGAACAGACATAGCACAGAAGATCCTATTTTTATGTCATCTTTGGTAAGGAAATATAGATCAATTGATTCTAAACTCTTGTTTTGCTGGTACAACAGCTGTACAAGAAGCACTGATATAACTGATGTAGACACACAGGAAGAGTTATTGTCCAAAGAGTTTTCTTTATTCAGGTCTCTAACTTAGACAATTCCCTACTGAAAGAAATTCATTTTTTGTCTACTATTCTTTATCAGCTTATAAAGAACAGAAAATACATTTCAAGTCACTCATTTAAGTCACAGAAACATGAGAGCATTTGGTTAAATATTTGTAAGAAAATGGTACCCTATTCTTTATCCACATTTCAAAAAATAAATGACTTTGTTTCAGAGATATTTTGATATTAAAAAAAGGCAGCTGATCATAGGGGCTGAATGATTGGATTTGGATGTTTAAAAGCAACTGAAAATAGAGTATTAAATCAGGTAGCATTGATTGCATTATGAGTATAAGCCCTACCACTGGAATTGGTGGAGGAAGAGAGTCACATTTCTTGAAAATACCTGAAATCTGTTATTATTAATTTGTGTAGCTCTAGGTAGGTAGCAGAAAATCATTAAATTGAGGGATCATGCTAGATACTCTTTTAAAGTTTTCTAAAACGCATTATGAAGAATTGGCTTCCTGCATTTCTGTAAGGGAGACATCACTGCATAAATATATATATAATATATATACACACACACATACACATACATATATATATTTACACAATAGCATTAGATGGAGATTTTCTAATCTCTATCCGTTACATTTGTAGTATAAAATACTGCATTATTAAAAAGAGAAGTGTAATTAAGGCAGAATGGGAAATATTCATGCATTAAAGCACAGTGGCTCCTTTAGCGCTGCTCCAGACCTTAGTTTTCTTAAATTATCAGTTAAAAAGAAAAAAGGTGGGCTACTTGTCTCCATTTGCATGACTAGAATAGCAGTTCTGGAAAAAATCCAATCTTCTGTTTAATTTTAGACTTTGGACAGCTGCTCTCTCTAGCCAAGCTAATAAAATTTTATGAAAAAAATACAATCTTATATATGCAAAACTGGATGGAAGCAAAGAAATATCAAAAGCTTTATTTATCTCACCTCCTTGTAGCAAAGCTGCTCCTTGTTTCCAGAACTGCCAGGCTGTTTGCCACCACTTGCTCTCTTTGAGAGCAGCAAGGTGCCAAGGGACAGGAAGAGGTGTGTGGCGCCTCAAGGGATTTTATGGGGTCCTTGGCTCTCCACAGGATCCCATCTCCCAGTCATCCTGAAGCAAATTACAAACAGGTGGGTGTGTGGTGCCCTGTTACTGCTGTGTGTGTCGCAGTCCAGCAGCCACCTGTGGAGTCCTAGTGATGCTGTGATGTAAGCTCTGAATCAGGTTTATTTGGGAAATAGCTTAATACTAACATTTGTTTTAATTGCATTTGTGGAGAAGTTGCCTTTACCATCCAATCTCCCCACAAATTGTCTTCTGTTGGGCTTCAGCCACGTCTGCCCCAGAGAAGCCACCTGCAAGGCATTCACAGTCCCAAATCAACGCGCTGTGGAGTGCTCTGTGGGGTTCTGTGCTCTGCCAGAGAGGCAGTTGCCATAAGCAGCTGAATTTGCTCAATTTACAGTAAATTAAAGTGTTCCAAAGTTTGCTTTGTTTTGGTTTTTATTTATACACAGGCAAGTGCTTCTGTATTTAA
>JAVCKT010006304.1:0-25052 GCA_032273925.1 Rhynchotus rufescens | reverse complement strand
ACTAAGATCTTCTCTACAGGCCTTCCATGTAGGTCTTGGTGCTCCCTGCAAGCAGACAGATTTCTGCCACATCTGGCTGCACACAAAGGCAGTGACAGATGTAGACAGGGGAGCCAGAAGGACTTTCAAGTCACCCCTTCAATCGACACCAGCCCTGCTGCAACCAGCCCCTCTTGCAGGCACTTCAATGGGAGCCCTACATTGGCTAGGGCTGGACCTGTTTGAATCTTGCTCAGAAGAGGTTTTTTTCAAAGGTGAAGATAACAACCCTTCCCGACCGATGCCCTTTCTACTGATAATGAGATTTCACTGTCACCATCACCTTCCTCTCTAACAGACAAGTCGACCCATCCTCAGAGCTTCAGGGTCAGAATAGAAAAAGGAAGGCAAAGCCCTTGAAACCTGGCAGAGAGGCATCTCATTCTGCTCCTGCTAAGCAATTGCCAGATTTAGACTTTTATTTTATGGAGTATTCAGCAAGAGATCCAGCCCTGTTTGTCTCCCCTAATGCTCCTCCTAGACAAAATATCTGTTTCTCATCCCCAAACTAAAAACTCAGGGGCCTGAAATGGTATTAATGAAGCAAAACCATCCCCAAAGAGCAGGTTACATTCTGCAGCAACTTCTATGAAGAATGTTTCATCTGTGAATGGAACAGAGGAAACCTGTTTGTTCTTGTGCATGTGTATGCATTATATAGGTGTATATATAACACAGTACAGTAATACAATCTTAACACTGTTTAATTTTTTAGCTGTATTTTTTGTTTGTTTGCTTAGTAAGATTGTTTTGCCTTCATTCTTAAGGGAGAGATACCTTAACTATATTTATAGTGTTTATAAAAATCATACCTGCTTGTTTTTTATAAGACCTGAAATTGCTAGAAAGCAACTTCTCTTTCTTTGCAAAGAAGCTAGGGATGGAAGGACCGCATTAGATTATAAGAAATTTAAATGCATTAGCTGTTAGCTGAAGTGAATTTTCATATAAATTAATATTGTTATTGTATTTTAATAAAGCAATAGCATTTGTGGAATTACGTAGACATCAATCACTTGGGGGTGTCTTGGAACAATTATTGACTTCATGCATCATCTGCTTCTTCACTTCAAAATTTGTTGCACTTTTCATAAATATCATATATCAGTGAGCCATAAAACACATTTTAAATGCTTTCCAGACCATCACAGACTGTTGTTAGAAAAAGTCCCCTGAGCTGATGACATCCTAATATGTGACTATGTAATTAAAATTTTGACATATGCAAAGAGTTGTAAAATAGATAAAAGAGTATGTATTGTAAATAGAAGTTTAAAGGCGTCGAGCAGATGGTTTGTTTGTGAAAGAGGTATGGGGAGTGCCAAGAAATGACAAACAGATGGCTTAGGTGTGAAGGACAGGCAGGGAAATTTGGAAGAGTTGAGGACATAATGGACAACTCGCTGAATTTCTGCACACATTAAGTGAATAACAGGGTTTGAATAGAAGGTTAAACGTTAGATTTCTGTATCTGCACTTACACAAATGTGTCAGTGGAAAATATGCAGCAATAAGCCCAATAAAAACGATCCAGACAAGTCATGCTCCATAGGCTTTAGTGCTGCCAAGCCTGTCCAAACTGCAGTTACTATTTGAGTCAGAGCTGGTTAGATAACATAGGCACTTCCATCCCAAGTCACAGGGGTGAGCTGAGCTGTCTTAATTCAAACAGAAGAACTCAAAACTGTAGCAAAACCCATATTGCCAATGTTTATAAGTGCCTGAAAAAAAAAAATTAGCAAAGTACTAATAAATTATGCAATGCTTGCCAGCTGCTGCTCCTTGCTCCTCTAACCGGTGTGCTGGCAGGCTGCTCAGTGAACTGAGGTCAGTCTTCGGTGCTTGCATATCAAAGCCATGAGCAAAAGGATGTTAGGTCCAGTGTTACTTACTCTTTTAAATAACAGCAAATCTTAAACTACGACCAGTTTAAAATTATGACAGTGATAAATCGACCCTTGAATCTTATTTTCTGGTATTCTTTTTGACTCTGATGCGTTTTTCAGAGTCCAGACAAGCCTGAAAAATACACTGTCAGATATAAAAGAAGGGAGTTTGTGCACACAGATGGGCAAAGCATCACTTTTAGTAATCAAAATCAAACTTCCTAAGAGCTGTGAAAGTGGAGAGATGTTGAAAATGCTCTTTGATTCAATTCAGCGCAAAAATTCGATGTAGGTAGTAAAAGGGGAGCGATATTTATGAACATCTTCGCAGAAGTCAGTCAGTTTTGTCAGCAGGTATTCATTCTGAAAATGGCAACTGGAACCAGAAAAAACCTTGGGCAAAGCCAAATAAACGTCCTCATTTTATAGCTACGGCAAGTGCCCAGCTGAGAAAATAGAAACTTCTAAGCAGCATGAAATGATCTTCTGCATAGCTTTGTGGAAACTCGAGTGAGGAGTTCTCTCAGGGCTAGGCAGAAAGATTTCTCGGATTACTACAGATGAAAAATAAAAGCAAAACGGGGACGTCCAGTATTTACTGAAACCTTGCAGTGCCCATGTGCCCATACTGAAAGTCTCACAACTGGAATTTAGCCTAGCAGATTATATTAATATGCTTAAATATTTATTAAGGATCCAATATTCAGAAGTGCTTAACATTGCTGTTAGCTATAATACATTTTTTGAAACTAGCTTTTACAGGGCTGAAAGAGGAAAAAAATAAGTCTTTCCAGTGAAGATTACTAGAACTTCACCACTTTTCTTCAGGTAGTTACAAATATCTATTTAAAACTTTCCAAAAGAGCATTTAAATAAAAAAATAAAATTATTTTTACTCATTTCTTTATTGTTTAATTATTAGTTATTCTTTTATCCGGTTACAAAGGCAAATTTGTTTTGGAAAATAGCATTTATGATGATGAAAACTGAACAGCTCCAAAGCAAATGTTACCTGAGAAATGATGGATGTTTTTACCCTGGAAGAACTTGCAAATTTAAACCTCCCAACACGACCACTACTTTTGTGTTCTGTAGTTTTTTCCACCGCGGTGACACAGTGGCAGCAGCAGCTGTGGGCAGGGCGACACTGGGCTAATAGGTGGGGGGACAGAGGACGGATACTGAGGAGCTGCTTTTTGGCAGCTTCTTGTCCGCCACGTGCAGAGGGGTGGCAGGTCCTCCAGCAATCAGCCCAAAGCTGTCCTGTGCCTTAGGCAGGTACTGCAGGCTGCAAGCACTCGTGCTCACCTGGAGGCCTTTGCATGAAGTGGTTAAAGCTAATTCTGCTTTCCTGCCTTGTGGGAGCCCAGGAGGTTTCCACAGCTGCCCTGGCAGGGTCAGTGTTGTCTCCCTGGAACCTACACCCGCATTTTGGATTCTGTCTGGCTTTTGATATTCACCTGCATTCATTTTTCTTACAGGAGAATCTCTTTAATCCCTGCTTTACGTCTCCTCTGCCATCTTGCTCTTTCGTACATGTCTCTCTGCCTAGTTAACTTTGGGCCTGCCACGCTGGAGCCACCTCCTCCCACTGCTGTCCCCCCTGATGGTGACAGCCACCCTTCTCCTGCCAGCCTCGCCCCCGCTCTTCCCACTCAAAGCATCTCTATTGCTCTTCTGTTCTGTGGTACAGGAGGGTGCTACCACATGGCATAATTCTCATCACTGCTCCTTCCTTTTTTTTTTAGGATGTTGGTAAATTTATCTTCCATTTGCCAGGAGAGGAGCTATAGGTTTGAGCTATATGGTACTCTCAGAAAGATGAACTTATTTGACCTCTCCTTTTCCGGCTAAAGGAGAGACAGTTACTTGTGATGCTTTTTATCTCACTCTTGTATTCTAGGTTTTTCTCCTTGATTTCTTTTATCTGCTGGGTATCACACCAGACCAGCTGTCTGAAGGAGATGAATTTTAGTAGGGCTGTTTGTGTGATGACAGTTAAGGTTGTGTCAGAAAAGCATTATAAAACAGCATCCTTCAAAACTTTCTAGTAGCTATAAACACTTGTTTTAAAGTCTGAGACCTTTTTCCTAAGGTTTTTGCTACTGTTTTTATGTTTATGTATCTGCATATGATAAATATAAATATGAATTATACATATATAAATATACTGAGATACATAAAATGCTTAATATAACCTATATAGCTATACAATCAATATGTGTAGCTATGCATTACTATTATATGAATGGGAGAACTGCTCTTATTTAAAAATGCTACTTCAATAGCAAACAGCATACCAATTTTGGAGTACGTACTTCTCAATAAATTTTAAGTATTATATTTAGATATAACTGGTCCTTAAAATTCAAACACAAACTCACACCTGCCTAATTCATTTCCCGGGAAAAAGCATTAAGGGTAGCTTCTAAAAATGTTTTCTGAACTCAAAAAAATACCTTAAAAATCCTACATTCCCACCTCCTTTCCAGGTAAGGCAGAGAAGGCAAAGGCATTCCCCGAGCCGCATGCTGAAGGCCCGTGACAAGATCAAGAATTAAAGAGAAGAATTTAGCAAACGCAGCCAGAGGATGATACAGTATTTGGAAGGCACTGAAAGCAAAGTGCTGTATTTTCTTTCTTCCTCCCAGTCTGCACTCATGAGGATACCCGAGCTTTAACTACCGGTGTAGTGTCTTTATTGGGACTAAAAGGACTAGATGGCGAGGCTGCTGATGGAGCAGGAAGCAGGGCGCTGCAGTCCCCGTCGTGCCTGCGCGGGTGCAGCACGAGCTGCTCCGCAGAGCGGCGGGAGCAGCAGCCGCAGGGCTGAGCACGCGGCAGGAGCCGCTCTCAGCCCCAAGCCCGGGGTGCTCAGCAGGACCCACGGCCGCCAGGGACCTCGCACAAAGCACGGGCCACCCGCTGTGTCTAGGCAGGGGCGGGAAGGGGAGGAAAAAGGGATTTCGTTTGGCTATCTGATGGTGACAGTCTCATCGGTTATCCTTCTCTGATGACACTTGGCTCCCTTTCTATCAGGACTCTCACAAAAATCACAGGAAAATTTGTTCTGGTCTCCTTTATAACAATAAAAATCTTAAACTCATTCCAGGGAGGAAAGCTGTGCCCTCATTTACACTAAGTCAATGATTTCTTCAAATGACTTCAGATTTACAGTGCCCTGAATGAGAGAAGAATTTGACCCATCTTTTTTTTTTAATAGTTATGGGGTTTTTTTGCACACTCTTCCTTCTGAAGATTCACTTTATTCAGCCATCAATATTCACATTTTAAAGGCTTATTTCCATCAAGTTCCATCAATGACCTTTAGAAAGTGGTCCCTTCAAATAAGAAAAAAGACCTCAATTACAACAACATCTGCCTTCATCTAGCACTTTATTTGCCTTGGAGAAGGGATGGAATGATGATTAAGTTAATGGATAGGTCATTTTCATTTTTCATATTTACCATTTAAGTGCCTCCATGAATCACCATTTATTTGGGGTCCAATCATGGAAGGCAGTGGCAAAACATCCATTGACTTCCACAGGCTCTTTTCCTGCACACTGCAGCGAGGGGAAGCAGAGTACTGCCATTAATCAACCTTTACAACCATACCATAATGTATTTGTCTTTTATTAGAGCTGGAAAATAAACACTATTGTCCTTAGGCTCCTACTTCTCTAAAATCTGCCCAGGCTACCTCAGTTTTTTCTGCTGGCACTCAGTTATACAGCATCTCTGCTCCCCATGGCTGCTCACGGGCAGTAAGTTGACAACTTTGCTCCCTTAGCAAGGATAAAACAAAGTGTAGTAGGTGGCAGTAACAACAGCAGAGAGAACTTCTCTGCCAATTTATTCTCTTTTACTAGGCTGCTGCAAGTATTTAGCCAAAGATATATGGCCAGCGGTGGCATGAGCCATGTGCATGTCCTGGTGGGCACAAGCAGCACTGCGAACACCGCACATCACGGCAGGATGCTGCTCAGGGCAGTGGCGAAGGGGGCGGTCTGTGAATCTGGGAAATTTGTGAATTCCTTAAGCAGAGAGGATGGGTGTTAGACAGAACATGTGTAACGCAGGAGAGGACACGTGTCAGACACAGGAGGGTAGAAGCCTGTGCAGATGGGGCTGGTGGGAGGAACCGCGCAGAAAGCTGCCAAGCTGCAGGGTCAGCCACAGTGCAGAGCTGCTCAGCCCCTGCACAGCTTTTTAATGGTCCTGGGATCTTCTCAAGTGACAAATGTGTGACCAGACCACCTTGTTTGTCCATCTAGTTTCATCTGTACCTTTGCAGCCTCGTGAGGACTCTCCTTGAAGATTTTAATTCCAAGACCTGTTTTCTAGTCAGCTCTGCTGGTCAGGGCTTGGGCTGATGCTTGAGGAAGGGACCTTCCCCAGCACAATACTGTGAAATTAGCCGGTGCACCTGGTTACTCTTACATTCATAAAACAGTCTGAGATTGAAAAAAGGGAACAGAAGCTTTTAGTACATGAGGGCTAAAGTCACTAAAAAGCAAATGGAAGGTCTTATGTACCTTGTAATTGCAGCTGATGCATCTTGAACTAAGAAAGAGAGGGAAAGCAGAGCAATCCGTCAGTGCTGGAGATGACACAAACTTTAAATGGGAGTGCATTGCAACAAATTAAACAAGTGGGAATCAAAAAATCATAAAGGTTAGTTCTCTTTGGAGCAGAAATGGATTACAGGGAGAGACGGCTCAACCATACCATTTGTTGACAAAGTTATAAGGATCAAGATCACCAGGCTGAGCAACTAGACAAGAATTACAAGAAAAGGAACAGTAACACCAAAAATAGAGATGGAGTTTTTTATTTGAACTGACAAATTGCATTTATTATTCAAACACTGTAACCATCAACCGGTTCAACACCAGAAGGAACCTCAAATGATGAGACGTAAAACGAACTTCAACACAGAGCTGGAGACAACAGTATGATCAGCATAAGAACAATAAAACCCAGCCCAGGAAGTTTTATTCTGTGAAGCTCACGTGGCGTTTGTGAAGAGACAAATGTCCTGAATGTTGTGACTTAAATGGAAACAAGGACTGGATGGCAAGGCTGCTAATGGCAGCAAACACAGAAAGTGCCACAGGGCAGAAGCAACACGGAGAGTATCTGGTTTGCAGCACAAAAATCACTAGTGTCACAGAGCAAAAAGAACATCACATAAAGAGAAGTCCCTCTTGGCCGAGGAGGCACTGACAGCAGTAACAGTCTCAGAAAAATACAACAGCCACATGATTTAGCTGCCTATAACTGCATGCTCAAAAAGACCCTTTCCTCGCTACAGAGCGGTAATTATCAGCCCCAAGCTCAGCACTCGTGTACACACTGAGTACACAAGTACATTTTTCTAAGAGTAATGGTAGAGTAATGGCCAGTGTCTACCAAAACTGCAGAGTGCCAAAATAATTAAGCAGTAGGTTGACATCTATCAGCTGTAGAAAGCAACACATTTTGAGGGAGGGTGATAACATAAACATTCCTATGGAAAAAAACTATTTCCAGAGCAAATCTTCCTGCTTAAGCTGCTTTTCCTTATCCTTCAAGGTTATGGTGTCTATTTGTATGAAGATAAAGTCTATCAATTTTAAGTCACATTTATGAACTCCATTCAGAAGCTAGGAGTCCTCTCAGTTATTAAGCCATTAAATGGTCTGTCACTTTTCACGTCAAGGGTAATAATCAAATGATTAAAACAGTTCAAAGTTAGCACTCCAGTGTAAAAATGCAACATTTTCACCCATTTTTCCACATTCAAGAACAATCCTAAATTGTGTCTGATGTGAACAACTGTGTTGAACCATTAGTAATTAAAAGATGGCTACTGGAAAAGGAACTCAGAATATTTTTCCTAATGTTACCAAAAGAAAGTTGTTTGATTCTTCTTTCCAGGAGGAAAATTTATTTTGCATGTCATTTAAATATATTAACAATGCTTCATCACTTTAATTTACCTTCATGGTTTTCAGCTCAGGAATCTGAACATGCTTTGGGCACCAGAAGAGCCTCCTCGGGCACGATGACGCGTTACCCTCGGGAGTGGATAACAGTCCTGGCAGATCCCGAAGCCACCACGCACCGAGTCACTCCACAGGCGCAATTCCTTCGGGATGTGCAGGCTGGCCGGGGAGAGCGCGAGCTGGGCAATCGCGCAGAGCCCGGCGCTTCCAGCCCCTTCCCTGCCGCGAGCGGAGCCGCGGGCTCGGGTGCGCTGAGCTCACAGCCTTCAGGGGACACCGCAGCTGGGAACTGCCACAGCCCATTTCTTGGAGCAGCCCCCAAAGCAGCCCTCATTTTGGGGTCATCTCCACTGAGCGCTCCTGGTTTTGTGGATATTCAGAGTCCCGTTACACTTTGGTAATTCCAACTCGGTCATGCT
Organism: Rhynchotus rufescens; assembly: GCA_032273925.1. Lineage (NCBI taxonomy): Eukaryota > Metazoa > Chordata > Aves > Tinamiformes > Tinamidae > Rhynchotus > Rhynchotus rufescens. Next base: position 16,718 of record JAVCKT010006304.1, on the reverse strand, counting down.
CATGACTGTTTCAGCTAGCTAAATTCTGCATTTTGGTTAACTTCCTATAGAAACTGAGGTGCCTAGAGTGTGCTGGAGCATGTGACTGTTCAGCAGCAGCCCAGGAAACAGCTAACAAAGAACTGGAGCTAATGCTGCACAAAAACGTGAATCCAGCTCTTGTTTTGTTGCTCTTAACCTCCCAATGATTCCTGCAGTTGGGCTGCAATTGTCTACATAGGTTTCTTTAAGCATAAGCTATTTTGACCAAAAAAGGGTGGTTTCTTCTCCAAGTCTATGCAAATATGCACACTTTTATATTTGCAAGTTATTTTTAAGTGGCAGTGGAAGATTGAAATTTGCTGCAGAAACAACTGTTGTAGAACCATTTTCCTGAAGAAGAAATGTGTTGCAATTCCTTTCAGACTACTGCTGACTGAATTCCACTGCCGTTTCTATTTTGGGATCGTTTGTGAAGGATTTATCTGGTTGGTGATTCAATAAAGGATGGTGCTGCACATTGTATGAAGATACAGAGATGTTAGCCTCCATTAGCTTTTGGATTTGTGCACTGCAGCAATATTTCAATTTTCTGATCAAATGCTATGCATCAAAAAGCACAGTATAACACTGCATATTTCTTACCCTATTAGATGCCTCCAGCTAGCTCTTTGTTGCTCTTATTATGAAGTATTGCTGTGGCACCTGGATGCTGCATCCTGCTGTGATACACGCTACAAACACACACTAAGTGATAGGTCCTTCTGACCAAGGAGATTTGAAAAAGAAAAAGGGTGATTTGGGACAAATGCTTTCTATTTCAGCTCATATGAAAAGTCATATGAAAACAATACTCCAGTTACCTAAAAACATAAAAAAAACTAAACAGATTTCTTGCCATATGCAACTAAGCAAACACAGAGCAAAATTATCACTACTGCAATAACGTATCTAATCACCTTAGGTGTGTTCAGAAAAGTCTGAATGAAAAACACGTGCCCTCTAGTGAAACCCAGGCTGAGGTACACATCAGAATAAAGAGGTGATTAATGCAACCAATATCCACACCTTATCACAGCAAGGCTCACTTACTAATACAATGCATCTCTTGGGGTGAGATTCAGAATATTCAGAAAACAGGTAAAAAGAAGGAAAGTTAAACCCCCTTCTTTAAAACTTAACTTTTCATTTCAACTCTGGGTGGAAAACGTGCATGTAGACATAGCAGTATTCACATGATGATTTGCTAGAAACATCTAACTTGAATTAACTTCACATTTTATTAGCTTGCTATGGTTGAAGATAGCAATATAAGGCTGTAAAAGACACTCCCTCGATGTATATTGTTTCTTTATAGTAAAATGTCATGATTTATTATTTTTATTTCTAGTTGCCTGGCTTTCTCTCTGGAGGAACAGCTGATTAGTCTCACTTCAGGCAGTTTCAACCGGAAAGAGAGAAACAGCCAAAACAGCTAGGAAAAAAACACTACAGGAGCTATTTTGCTCTCTTCATAATTTGAAAGAGCTCTTCAGCCACTGAGCTTTTAAATTCCATAGGGTTCTCCTTGCAGAGGCAGAATGCTGCAGGCAACTTGCATAGGAATTAAATAGCTTTTTTTTTCAGCTGCACAGCTCTCCTTTCTAAAAAAATATTTTTAGATGAAATCCTTGTAGTCTAAAATAAATCTCACACTTGAGAAATGTAACAGCAAATCTTCTTTAAGAAGAAGTTCGTTTCGCAGGCATCCATATAAAATGTTGGTGCATTTGTACTGAAGAGAAGTGAAGATGAGGCTTGCTGATGTAGCAAGCAGGCACTGGCACTGTAAGACACATGGTCTGATGTGTCCTAGAGCAGATCTCTGGAGCAAAGCAGTGCTGAGGACCTGCTGTCATTGTGCACATCTCCAAGATGCCCACCCATGCACTGAATGTCTAGCAGTGGTGCAGCAAGGTAGGTACGTGCCTCCAGCCCGTCCTCTAGTGCATCCAGCAGGCATCCAGCTCACGCACTTTGAGAAGTGAACTGAAATGCAGGAAGCTCAGAGAGATCTTTTAAAATCTCAGTCCCAGTCTGAAGTAACTGCTACTGTGGATGCACTAGGAGAACTTTGCAGGACTCCATGTGCTCTCCAAGGAAGATGATGGAGGTGACATTTCATACCAAGTTAGGTAGTGAAGAGCGCAGGCCAGTTAGGAAGGACCTGAAGCTGAAGGTGCAACCTCCTTAAGCTGCAACTGCAGCCTTGGTCCAGCTGCCACAAACAGTCTCAATAGCAGCCATGAGCCAGGCATCCAAGTGCCATGGCTTTTAATACCATCTGAGCACCTGACTGCTCTTCCATAATATGCACTGACTCGTTATGGTTACAGCCTTTCTCTTTACAGAGACTGTGAAAAAGGTCTGACTGATTTCAATTTCCTCCTTCCAAAAACACCCAGGGAAACAAATGACAGCTCAACAGAATAAACTAAACTTTTCTTCCAAAAACCTTAAACTAAGGCAATTGTAGAGATTAAATCTTCATGCTATCTGTTACAATTTAGAATAACTACATTCATTATTGGCTTATTTTAATCATCTTTAGGCACACTAGAATCATATTTTTCCTTCAAATTCAACAAAATATAAGAGTTTTAGATTACTTGTATCTATGAAACAAATTAAATGTGCTATGATAGCAGGAGACAGGATATGCCCACCCTGGAGATCTTTCCCCAGTTCCAGTTCTCTTTCAGTGTTCCTGTGTTCCTACTTTGGAGGCTACTGCAATACAAGTGGTACTCATAATATGCAATACATTTTTCCTGATTACTTTAATAGTACCGAAAAGATTGCTAATGAATAACCACAATAATGTATATGTAAAGGGGATCACAAATCTCACTGATGCAGAACAGGAAGAATTTATTTTCAAAGTGTTGCTAATGACTTGCTGCCTGCCCCTTTGAAAATTGCTTTGAGCTTAGTACTATCCCTCAGAAATCCAATTCATAAATTCACAAGCAGCATGAAATTCCAGTAGGAAATAAAGCACTTTTATTCAAATGTCTTACAGCATGTTAATGTTGTTTCCTAGAACATAAACCACAGTAAACATTGCACTGAAATACATACAAGGAGTGACCTTACTGTATGATTTTGCTAAGTTTCTGGGTTAAACCCCAAAACTCAACACAAAAACAACTTGCAAAGAGCTTACTACAAAGGGATCCAGATGACACTCTGGCTAAGGCACAAAAAGGAAACAGCAGTCGTGTGAGCAGCGCATCCCGTCCCCACGCGGAGGATAAGGACAGGGACCTTCTGCCTCGGGGAGCGGCAGAAACCGGCTCGATGCTTCCCAGCTCGCTGCCAGAACCAGCAACACGCGGCGAGCAGGTGCTGCACACTGGGGGCTTGGCACAACCGCCGTGCCATCCAGCAGCTGCTGGTACATGATAATTTTTCATGGGAGCTATCTCAGAAGCTTTTCTCCAAGTGGCTGGCTCTCCTGACTGCCTCTGCTCTCGTTGTATTCCAAGCGCTCCTCTTACATGCACACAGCTAATGTGCTATGCCTCGAGGGCAAGAGAAAGTTGCTGAAATTCTCTGTATTGCCACTAAAAACATACTGGTTTGTATGTATTTGGGCTCTGGAAATGGAGGATAGGCTCCTTGTATCATGTTCTCTATAATGCTGATAAATATTTTCTCAGAGCAAAGGGAAAAGGCTTCTCTTATTACTGAGCACTGCCTATGGCATGTCAGGATTGCTCGCTCCCTTTTCATATTTTCTATTTTAAATGAAACCAACTGATATTCTTAAGGAATCATAAAAGGAAGTAATAGAGGTATCTAAAATATGGCAGAAATAGGGAGAACTGAATTTCTTGGTGCCTGCTTTAAGGAACGGACTCAGAGAGGGCTCAGGATTGGGATGCTCCAAGCCCCACAATACCTGGAGGAGCTGGACCTGCCCAGGGATTCCAGAAAGCGTTTGTGTGGAGGCATCTGCAACTTGAGAAATGCAACGAAATGGCCAAATGCCGGCAGCCAGTCCTGGCACTCAATGCCACTGGGAGAACCTGCACCAAAAAAACAGTCTCTCTAAAATAGCGTTTACTTCAGCTAACGCATTACAGAGAAAATCTGTCTCAAAAACCAACGGCCAGTTCAATCCCACCTCAGCCTGGCCCTGGGACTGGTAAAGGTCCCTTCCTTGTGCTCTTCCACAGCTCCTGCCTGGACTCCCTGCCTCGGGCTGCAAGGATCCCCAGCCCTGACCCCAGACTTTTCTGTTTGTGTTCCAGTTCCCCTATCTACTAGCACAGCATTTTCACTTCTCAGGTAACAAAAGAAGAAAAATCTTCAGAGTGAACAGCATGAACCCTTGTCTGTTGGGGAAGAAGCTGGATGGTCCTGTTCTGGTTGGGGAAGTAATAGCCAAACCTTGGTCCTCTCCATTTCATTCTTCCTAAAAATGCTAGGAATTTAGTTGTCACGCGAATAATACACACTCTATTCGTCAGAATTAATGACCTTTCTTAATGCCCAAATACTGTATTTCAGTATTCTTTCACTACATCACATGAAGAGTTAGGAGTGCTATTAAGCAACAACTCCAATCCTGTTGTTTCAGGCTCCCTAATGCAGTCAAATGTCATCAGATTTGAAATCAGATCCCCAAACAAGCCCAAGAATATCTTCTTGCTTCAAAATAGACCTCTGCATTCACCTGAAATGTCCAAATAAAATCAGCCAGGGTCTCAAGAGTGCTAATGTGACCACATTCACAGGCACCAGAGAGACTGGACACCTATGCCTTCTGAGGGGGAAAGAAAGAAAAAAAAAAAAAAAAAAAAAAAAATGGTTTATGCCAAAATGTATAGGTTTACTTGTTAAACGTCAGGTACCCACATTTGAATATCTTCTTCAGAAAACTCTCTATTTCATATCCAGAAATTTTTTCATTTCCTGGAATAGCTGTGTTTATTACTTTAATAAACTGAATTTAGAAATATGGTTATTGGCTTCCTAACTAGGCTAAATTAAGTTTCATTAAAAAATAAAACCTAGGATTCCAGTTTGTACTTGACATAGTGGCACTTAAAATGTAAAAACATCCCTATTTCTTTTCCTTTAAAAAAATGTGTAGATAAAGAAAATCCCTCCTGCATTAAAGGTAGAGCTATTCTCAGCATTTCAAATGGACTAAAATATAATAAATAAAACTTTTAATTAAAATATCTGGTATAAAATGTTTCTAGGCTTATTATGCATATGATTTTTTGTTTGCTTTTTATAGATCACAGAATAAAACTGTGAAACGTCTTCATTAAACTTGCCGGGTGATGCTACACTGCTGTTAACTTGCATCTCCTGTAGGAAGGGAAGTTCCTCGGGGCTGCTCTGGACTCTAGAAGCTGCTGTTCTGGTGGCCACAGTCTCTCTGCAGAAGCAGGAGATGGACACGGCCGTGTGCCGCAGCATCTCAGCACAGCTAAACCCGCCAAGAAATTGCTTGTAATTTCTGAATGAAATGCAGGTGCCTCACACAACCTATTTAACAGCCCTGCTAGAGGTGCATTTCAAACGAAACAATGGGTAGAAGCATTTTTTTGTGCTTAATGCGTTCAGACACATTAAGCACAACGAGATCATTCGGTCATGACTTTAAAAGCAGGTATCAAGTTAGTTGTACATCCAGAGATAATGTTGCTCTGCTCATGCTGAGCTGTTATGTCACCTCTTTGTCTTGCTGGTCTTTAATGGGCCAGATGCATCAGTTGAAGCCTTTCTGAAAGCTCTGATACAACCTACTTCCCTATGCTAGGAATGAACAAACACATTTGGAAGCAAGGCAAGCAGGATACTATATTATGCTTGGACCCCTCCAAGAGTCTGCCTGCTGTGAAAGAGGGTCAAAAAAAAAAAAAATAACACTAAGAAAATGTGCACACACAGATCAAGAGAAAAACCTACGTTTGTTCTCCTGTTCCCTTGACTTCCCTGCAGCACAGCATCCTGTAGCCTCCTGAGCCAACAGTGAAGGAACAAGCAAAGTATCATATCTTTAGCAAGGCCAAAATGTCTTGGCCGATGCTCTGCAGCTGTGAAGGGTCCTGTTCACCACCGCACCTGCCCAGCACGACATCGGAGCCCATGGCTCTCCCAGCTGGGACAGCCACCTCCTGCACAGGGTCCCTCGGCACCAGGGGCACACGCGGTGGTGGGAATGCTTTGGTGGGCAATTCCCGTGAGAGGAAGGCGCCGGGTTCGCTCGAGAGCCCCTGACGGACCCAGACCCAGCCGAGCACGCCGGGGAAGGCGCAAGAGGTAACTCACTGCCAGGACCTGCCAGCTCTTTCCTTGTCACATCCCTCACAGCCCAACCTCAGCAGCATTTATTAAGGAGGAATCACTGAGGCATGAGCTAATTCTTTTAGCTACATTTTTGTCCTTGCCAATTGGTGTTTAATTGTCCAAATGAAAAGAAAAATGGTGGGTGGACACTGTAACAAAGATAAATTCTTTGATTCTCATCAGAGAGAGATGCACCACCTTGCAGGTGGTAGATACTGAATGCAATTCCTCCCCTCTCTACCCACTTGACATGGATGAGATCATAAGTCCAGGCCCTGAGAGGCCACACACACCAGAAATAGTTTGACCTTAGTTATAAAGAACTTCCTCCAAAATTTGGTTGAAATCAATGAGAAATTTGCCTAAGAAAATACTGCAACATATAACTCTTCAGGTTAAGACAATGACTAGTTGGGCAGTATCAGTCTACATAACGTTCAGGCACTGCAAAGCTGTTTTACTAACTCCAGCAATGGTAGTTGATTAATGACCATGTATTAGAAAATACACAATAGATGTATTAGCTAATTATGAAAGCATTCCTTTCTTCTCTGGTAGCATGAAGGGCCCAGGAATGATTTCCCAGCTCATTAGGTTGGTAAATGAAAGAATCAAAGCCCGAGCCACATGTGGCAGAAGGGGTGACCAGAGCCTGGCCTGTGCCACAAAGCAGAGGGCAAATTCCCCTGCTCCCATGCACAGGTGAGGCCAAGGCCCAGGGCAAAAAGCCCAGCATATTTGCAGGCAGATCAGCACACACGGACATCAGCAGAATTTCTTTCTAATGTTTGTCCTTTGCCCGGGTGCCTCGCCGGCTCTTCCAAGATCACTGCTCTCCACCTTCATCTACAGAGGGGACAGAGACAGTTACAGGGCAGCCCAGCGCTGGCTCGCGCGGTGGCCCCAGCTGTCCCCTGGTGCTGGTTTTGCAAGAGTCAGAGCCAAGCGCAGAGCGTGAGGGAAGCAGGCGAGGAAGCGCACGGCTGGGGGAGCTCTTCCCCCGGCGGCGCCCAGGCGCTCCTCGGAAATTGGGATAAATGAGCAGCGTGCACCGCTGTTATTGGGCCATGAAGGCAACATCCCGGTAATGAATTGAGAGATAACTGAGTGAGGAGAGGTCATGGAGATGAGAACAAGCAGCTTGTGTTTGCTGCACCACAAAGAGGAGCTAATGGGAGGATGCTGGCAGTGAGATGATGTGCTCAGGTGAGTGAACGAAATACTCATTACTGACATAGTTTGAACGTATGTGAGGAAAGCAAGATGAGATTTGTCAAGGCCAGAAAGGAGGATGACGTGTCCTTCCTCTCCTCCATCCCAGACAGAGCACCCTCGGAAAATCTGAAATACTTGCTTGGTTTTGTCCCACTTAAACAAGATTTAGTGCATTGGTCAAGGATTATTTGAGAGCTTTTATTTATATGGCAACCCTGTGGCAGCAAACAACTGCTATTTGGATTGCACTAAATTTGTCAGGTACAGAATAGAAAGGTGGAACACCAATAGGATGGACGAAGATGCAGCTCACATAAGCAAAGTCACAATCCTACGTGTTAAAAAGTAAACCAAGATCTTTGAGAACAAAACTGTCAGGGTTTATATTTTCCATGCTTTAGAGAAGCAAAATCTGATGTATTTCATGAAACTTGCTGTAAACACATGGCATAGAGGATCACACAAGCACATTGTAATGACAAGGTGCGGAATGTAAAACCAATTAGCCAAGGCTTACAGAGCCCACCAGCTCAGCAGAGGACACTGCAGAGCTACCAGAGACAAGGTACAGGGGTGTAATAACACAGAAGAGCTACGTGGCAGATTTCAAGAGCAGTTCTGCAAGCCTGTGTAGCACAGTTAATAAGTTCTTCCCCAATTAGTCTTGCAATTAATCATGGAATGCAGAGCAAAACAAGCATCAAATAGGAGGACCCTGCTTACTTATACAGAATCATTCATTACCTTATTTGTTTTATAAACCACTTTCTCCATTTCTGCTCTTAATACAACTTGATAGAAAAAAAAAAATAAATCTTGAAAGCCACCTATGGAATTCAAATGCCTCCCCTTCCATCCAATGGGGACTGCATACTGATAGTGCAGAAGTTGCTTTGAAAGCGCCTGCCTTTCTCTCTCCTTTCTGGTGTCATTAAAAAGCCTCATTCCAGCTCAGCAGCCTGGATGCTCAGGGAAAGCGGCCGCAGAGCCCAGGGGCAGCCAGCGCACGAGCTCCCGGGGAGGAGGTTGCACCAGCGCACAGGTAACACAGCAAGTTACACCACACAAAATATGCACCTGCAGGAAGCTGTAGAGCAAACAACAGTCCCAGGGGGAAGGTGACAACTAATTAAAACTTGTGCTACAAAAAGATGTTACTGTTCCAACATGTGTTAGCATGAGCCAGTCAGCAAGAGAGCAATAACAGAAACATCAAAGGGAGAGAGCAGTCGTGGAAGAGCCTGGGCTGGGGCTCATGAAGACAAACGCCCGGCAAATCAGGGCAGCAGCTCTGGTCACAGCAAAGAGGTCTCTGAAAATGTAATTTCAGGGGAAGAGAGGGTAGATGACTGCTGCTGCCATGGGGACAGGACATCAGCAGTGCCCTCAGACACAGGTGCTCATCTCTGAACAGGCGACCTTGCCAAACGAGATCATTTGATTTACACATCAGCAGCGAGCAGTACCCAGACCCAACTGCAGACCAGAGACACTGCTGCCCGAGAGGGCTGGACACTGCTGGAGCAGAGAAAGGCCTCAGATTTCCATCTCTTTGCCCACGTGTGGCTCAGAGTGCCAAATGACACTGAGTGCCACGGACACTGTGCCGCCCGCGTCTGCACTCCCCCTGCCTTGGGAAGCGGGACAGGCCTGTCCCTGGGCCTGGCGCACAAGGAGGTCATCGCCTGCATCCTGTTCCTTCCCACAGAGTCAGCACCAAGGAGCAGGCAGAAAGTCCTGCCTGGCAGACACAAATCCAGGTTTATGAGAGTGAGCAAAGTCACCTGGGTTACACCCAGTTTGCTTCAGCCTGCGACCTAATGAGCAAGTAACAGTGACTGGGAGCTGCCTACCCCTGCTGCCTTCCTCCTCCTGCAAAAATAATTCCCAAGTGCCTGGAGTGGGCCATGTGCAGGGTCCAGGCCTCTGCAAGCAGTGTGACAAACCCTCTACCATCTGGTTGGTCTTGGCTGACCAGACCTTGGCTCCCCTGCCCAGGCAGCAGTAACCTGAATTCCAGATGAACAGTGATTCAAAACCAATCAACAAGTCAACACCAATCGATGCCACCACTTCTGGGCAGCCATCACCACTTGCATGCATTGACACCTTGGCATCATCGGAAAGGGAAATTTTCTCACTGTTCTGAAATGGTGCGTGGATCCCCAATTACGTGACATACTGGAAAACCCGCCACCTGCAAGGACAGGGGACCAGCTGAGCCACAGGCCTGCCTGCTCTCTCAAGTCCAAGGAAACCTCCCAAGCTGGACTGTGCAGCCTGAAGGTGCAGAGCCCTCTGCAGCGTTATATGCAGGAGACGTGTCCCCACCCCCTGACAAATGCTCTGCAGGTGACGAGTGCCACATCTCTGAACCTGGAGTCCTCAGCAAAAGGAGCAACTGTGGAGAAAACGCTTCCAAAGCAGCGGCTCTGCAGAGCAAGAGAGCTGCAGTGCCTCACAGAGCCCCACGAAGGGCCTGGCCCTCTAGCCAAGGCAGAGCAGAACAGAAGGAAGAGGGAAACAAAATACAGGTGTATTGTTAATAATTATAAACCCCAGACTTTCCCTGAATCTGGATATAAATACTATTATGCTCCTGTAAAAGATGCACAAAGATGCATTTTAAATATAGTTATATGCAGTGATGAAGCTAAGACCGGCTGCTCTGATTTGTGCCGCGCTCTGCACAGTGCACAACAAGTTTTATTCAGGAAGTCAGGGTTAAGTCCTCTGGGGTCAGCAGGAACTGGCTGCGGCAAAACAGGTGTATGAGAACAGATCCACCTCTAATGAAAGTTTTCTTTATTTCTCTGCAATATGAAAATTCTAAGATTCCGGTATATCTTGTTTTCTGCTCTTTAGTGGATGTTTAAAAAAATCCATATTTTAAGCCCCAGACTATGATCATTTCAAAAACTTATTTTCTTTTCCTATTTTCCATTTTAAATAATTAAATTCTAACAAAAGTAGATTAAAAGCTACATTTACTAAAAGGAGTTTTGCATTTCTGAGTATTTTATTTTCGTGATTATCAAGTCTGCAAATAAGCAAGTATAAATAAAATATCTCTATGGGATGCTAATTCACTTCTCTTTTTTAATAGAAGAAATACAGTTGTAGAATACAGATTATGTGGTAGCTAGAAACATCATCTAATATTTATTACCACACTACTCTGCTCCACAGACATCCCTCCTTGCTGATGCATGATCTTTCAGGGTCCTGATCTCAGAATGAATCACCACAGGTAACGTACCATTGGACCACTATCTATTCTATCAGAGCAAACAAAGTTCATTTTAAACTACAGGCTGCTTGGACCATTCCCAGCATCAGAAACACTAATGTAAAGTTCATCTTTGTAAATGCCTTTGGGAAAGCAGGGAAGCAAGCGGACCCCCGGCAAAGCCAAGGAAATGCTGTGCCATGGGGAGCAGGTGGCCTGGCCACGGCGGCTGCCCCAGGGCCGCCTCCTCCAACGTCTGCATTACTCACAGGAGAAACCACTTTTCAGGTGCATCCTCAAGAAGGCAAATTTCACATTCTGATGTTAAAAAAAAAAAAAAAAAAAAAAAAAAAAATAGAATAAAATTTTCAGAAAAATCTAAAAAAGTAAACAGACAAAATTTATAAAAAGTATTGACATTTTCTACAGGCTTTTTGCATGCCGACTTGGGTAGGTGAGCTATATCTTGTGTTCTTCATGGATGTTAATTTATGAGTTCAAGTCTAGTGCACAGATACATACACACATATGTCACTAAAAAATAACTTAATAAAGCATGATGTCCCCATGTGATAAGGCTGATAATATTTAATAGATAATGATTTTAAGTACTGGTCACCTCACTTTGTGCACTTCAGAAAATGACAGCTGAGGAGAGGTAAAAGCTTATCTGCTGTCAGTACTCACCTGGAATTACTGAGTGCTCAGAATCCCTAATGCATCTGGAGTCACGGTAATAAATTAAACACCATTAAGGGCTCGTTCCATTGCACAGATGGAAACGACACAAAACCCAAGCATGTCAACGGAAAAAAATGCTGTTGATTTGAACAGCTTTTCAAAAGAGTAGTTTAGAAAACCATGGGAGCTCTTAGGCACTAAGCACTTTTGAAAATCCTTTAAACAAGAGGCCAAACTCCTCCAAATATCCAAGCCCTATGTTCAGGTGACAATATGTCTTCTTTCCTGCATGAAAAATAGCTGCTAATAGAAGAATATTTTTAAAAAGCTGTCACCCCAAAGCTTGACTGCCATTCTAGCAAGGATTTGTGGTTCAATAGCTGCTTTGATTTGTTGTTCTATAGTCACTTTCATGCACTTCCCATTTATAAAACTAAATAAATGCACAAAGAGTAATGAAAAGATTCCAGCAAAGGGCCAGTCCTGCAACCTTCCTCACCTGCTTATTCCACCTGACACTGGCTGGAACCATCTATTCCACATCTGCTCACACGCAGCCGCTGGTTGCATGCTAAGGTGCGAGGTAGCAGCTCCCGCAAGCCTTGGGGTCGAGCGGCGAGCCCCGGGCACGCGGGCACCGTGCCAGGCACCGCGCCGGGCAGCCCTGCGGAGCGCAGCAGCCGCCGCCACGCGTTCACGTGAGCCATAGCAGAGATGCACGGGTGATTATTTCACCCTCTAATTGCACTGTCATTAAATGTAATGGTACATGAAGAGTAGAAATGCCCACTACAGCTCCCATCTCTGCACCCCAAAATGTTCCTTTTCTCAAAATCAAAAGCTCATTTAGACAACTGATTGCTCACTTGTGGACCAAGTATTTCTTTTGTTATTTCTCATATAAAGACATGAAAAATGTATCTTTTTTTCCCTCATTATAATGTATTGCCAAAAGAGACAGTGGCTAATTACCCTACAAAAATATACCACCAGCACCCAAAATGAGGCCATCTTTCGCTGCCAGGTGACAGAAAGATTTACCAGACGTGCACAGTGCTTGCTACAGCCTACAAACTACTGCCTGTATCCAGAACCACCATCTGCTTATCTGACTTGCCCATTCTCATCCAGCTAAGGTGCTTTGGTCAGAAGAAGCGAGGTTGATGGGTCTGGAGGCAGATGCAATGAACAGGGCTGGAACAAGAGCTCCGAAAGCTGCTGGAGCTGCAGAGCTGGAGCCAGCTGCTGCCTCCAACCCGCGGGAGCTCTGCAGCGGAGAGCCTTGCTGACACTGAAGCACATTCAGGTGCTGAAATAAACACAGTTTCCAAAATAATACATACATATTCCAGAAATACAGCCATTTCCAAAGCAGACCTGGTAAACATAAAACACGGGGGGGGGGGGAGAAAAAAAAAAAAAAAAAGTGAGCACTGAAGGTTGGGACTCTAAATAAATCTGACTTTTATGAAGGAGTGTCATAGGAAGTTTAAAGTCAACATTAGCAAGAAATTTTTTCTAACATAATTTCATCCTACCTTATCATTTCAAAGTGCTTTCCACCTTCAGCCATCTATGCACCTTCAGGTACCTATACATAGCTCATAGATCTTGTTTCTACTTATCTTAGCTTCAGCTCACCAAAGTTACAATCTGGGAAATCCTTTCTTCATTAGCACCTCTTATCTGTGGGTTGATTTTTCTCTCTGCACTGCAGTGAGACTCCTTTATGAGCATAGGAGCACTAATTAATGGCACCTTCTTTTATAAACCAGATTCCATTCCCAGCTCCTCTTCAGCTTCCATTCTATTATGGCTCTGTGACTATTCTGTATTATCATTTCTCCCTCTTCTCAGGTACAAAATCCTTTGCTTTAGATTACTTTCCTATAGACATATAAACTTACATGTTTTCCTCTCTTTGTAGTCCTTGCCCAGCTGTTGACTCCAACCCTTATCTCCTGATTTGGCAGCTGGATTCAACATGAAAGGCAAGCAGAGATGAGGACAGGCAGGGAGCTAACCTGAGCTCCCTTTTCATGCGAAATGGTTCTTCACAGGTGCTCCTTGTTCCCAAACAGATCAGGATCTGTGAAAATGCTTGGCTTTTTTTTTTTTTTTTTTTTTGGGATTTCTAGCATTCATACTGTTATATAATTAACTCTAGTTACCACCTGCATTTGTCTAATTCCAGCAAAAAACAACTTTCTTGCCAATGACTTCACTTTTGGAAAAGCACAGAGCATAGTGACTCAGCCTGGGGGTAGGTGAGAGCAGTCACTCCTGCACAAAACTGCTGTGCATTGTGTGCAAGATATTTATTAGTAATTGGATTGCCTCTGAAATTACAGCATCAGCAGATAATCTACCCCCTAGAAAAAAAAAAAAATGGTATTGTAGGCTTGCTCCTTCATAGCAAATGGAAAAGAAGGTAATTACTGCACATGCCAAGAGCATGGGCCCAAGTGCATGCATGTGTAAAGCACTCCATGTGTTATTTTTTCTTACAGTGGTTTGGAGGAGTGCTCTTTAGAGAGAAAGCTGGCAGAGCAGTATGGAACATTCTTCTTCTCTCACTTGTCCTAAAAATCTCGGCTGGCTTTAATTAAAATAAGCCAAAGATGGCAATTCTAGCAGCATTTAGAGTACTGGAAGGAAAGAAAATTGTTCAAAAGGAGCAGGTGCTGTGGAGCACATCAGCCCTCCTGCCTTTTGGTGACATGGCTGATACACGGAGCTTGTGCCGTGGTTTGAAATCCTCCCTCCCTTCCTAACTCTGTAGCTTGGTGGAATAAGCTACAGCTATAGAATTTGGTTCTGAAAGAATACATAGTGTTATTCTGTACTTCAAAATGTATTGGGAAAGGCTCTGCTTTGTGCTCGTATCTTTTCTTTTATGCTTATCTTTTGGCAGAGGTGCTGCAAAATATGTGGCACGCTGAGGAGATTTTCTGCAAGGACATTCTAAGCTCCCAGGTACAAAAGTTGCTCAAAATCTACTATTATTATTGCCCTTCAGGAAAAACATCTGTGAAAACTCTGATTGCATTTTACTTTTAAGACCTGCTGTTTATATCTATAAACAGAAGTGATGGTGGTTTGTGTTTCTTAGAAGCCAATTTTGCTGTTTATCTGCAGAAAACCCCCATATAGAAGAACAAGTAGGTTTCAGAAGGATATCTTAGACAAAACAACTCAAAAAAGTTTGCCCTCTGCTACAATTCCATTAAATGCTAAAATGTGAAAATTCAGGCTTCTCCTTTTGGTGCTAAAGGTTTAAGCAGTTAAATCCATCAGCACAGTTTGAATCATCCAGGCATATGTAGATTGTTTATGCCTGGATGTCTGAAAAAGCCTAAATTTGTACACAGAGATAAGTAAATTGTGATTAATGAGTCATACTGATACCTAATTCTCTATTTGTATCTCACGGACTTGTGAGTATGCAAGGATCTTGAGATACAAAAGTAATACAGGAATTCACTTAAAAAAAATAAAGTCTTAAAAATATCTATTACCTAGCTCTTGTTGATACAAATCACAGTATTTTCAGCCTATGCTTGTCTTTATAATCATTTTAAATGAATGTTTCTTCAAGAGTCTGTGCAGACACTTTGATTCTAGTTACACAAGGGAAGAGTCCTGTATGGTTAACTGATCTTTTCATGAAAGGATACACTGTGTTTTATTCCTATTTAGCCTGTCTTTCCCCACCTTGCTCACAGCACAATCAGCACACTATGACTTGCATAGGGCATTACATTCAGGTTTCATAATAGTGCCAATAATTACTTTCCACAAAATGACAAGTTATTTTAAAATCCTCATTGTCACAGCGTAGCGTCAGAAGCCATCCCGGGCACTCGGAGACTCCCCTAAGCCCGTACTACCCAAGGAAATGAATTCTTGCTCATAGAAACTGAACATTCACCTAGGCAGGTAATGATTTGCAAACCTGTGCTGTTAGAGATTTGGGCCTTTCAATGGCAAGCTTGTAGATGTGTGCCTTGCCAAGCTAGCACGGGCTTTTACAGAAAACGCTATCACTTAGTCGCTCAAGAATTAGACTGGGTGTTGTTAAGAGATTAACGCAGGTGCTGTGTATGTGGCACTGAATTCAAAATGAAACTCGTGCTCATCCTCACCAGGATTTTTTAAAATCGCAGCTTTGGTTCCAATGATTTTAAAATGATAAATAAAATATAGTCTAGATAATATGGAGAAATAGAAAAACTCAACGCCAAACAATCCTGCCTAAAGTTATGAAGAACAATAGTAGTTCAGTGGCGGCAAGGATATAAACAACCAAATGCTGTTTATTGCTCTACTAGCAAATTGGATTTTATTGCAAGATAAAATCTTTTTGGCAATCCCCACTGATTAAAGCTAAAATGAAATTGCCTTTTTGACTATTTCTTTTTCATTACTAAATTTTGTTAATTGTATTACTAAGTTTTAATAGTTTAGTAGCTTTTCAGTTCTAATTTAAACAAAAATGATTCAGAAACATGATTATATACTAGGAAATCATGTGTAGATATAGTAGAGTACACCATATAATTTAAGATCAAAGGGAAATCTAGCAAAGCTGAATTTTCTGTTTCAACCCAAACTGCACGGAAGAGGCAGCAGAAATGAAGCGCATGGAAGGTTGCAGGAACAGGAGTCTCTGCCCTTCCCATCCTGAGCTGAGCCTCTCCCCAAGCCCCAGAGAGTCTGCATTAAGGCAGGCCAAAAGGGAGAAGAAAGGAAGAATTGTATCCAAGAACGATACAATGAGTGCAGTTTGCTTTCCTCCAATGGTATTCAAGAATCCGGTGCCCAAAGCTGTGTCCCACAGCCCCTGAGCTGAGCTCTGCTGTCCTTAGGCAGGGCGGCAGCGTTGGGAAGTCAGAGTTGAAACTCTTCTTGTTGCAGTGAGGGCTTCCAAGGACAAGACTTGACGCTGAGTTGGTGAGGAGGAGAGTTGGCTTCAACAAGTGTGCGGCTTTGCACACACCAATACATTATGCTAATCATATACAGCAATTTCTATGCTATGCAAAATCATAATCATATTAAATTATTTAATGTTTATTCCATGAGATACTTATTTATGCTGGCATTTGGAACAACATGGGAATACTTGCAAAGTAGGTTTAACTATTCAATAAATTTTACGAATTCTGAGAGACATATGACAATATGTACGCTGAGCCACTGCTGAGTGTATAAAGAGAGAATAAGAGCCAATATATTCAGATCTTAGAGTACAAAATACAATGTG
>JAVCKT010006303.1:0-22659 GCA_032273925.1 Rhynchotus rufescens | reverse complement strand
ATCATAGAAAATAGCAGAAAAATAATTACCTAGCGGAGTTTCTCCTTTCATGTGCATGTTCCTAAGCTTGCTGTGCATAACTACCTCTCTTGGGCAACCATCATCATTATCACCTTGGCTGAAGAAGCTGGATATAGCAACCTTCCCCTTCCCTGCCCGACCCACCAGCAAGCACCACCTGGGCACAACACGGGCACACAGCCCCATGCCTGGGGGCACAGCAGGCACATGCAGAGCCTTTGAGCAGGCTCTATTTTTAAAGTAGTCACTTGAATGCAGAAATTTCAATGATTTACTACCAGGAACATGAAAAAAAAAAAAAAATGTTGGGAATAGGGGCGGGAGGAGGGAAGGTCATTCCAGTTTCTTCCTGCTTATACCCCCGGCAGCTTTCGGATACAGGATATTGCTGAATGGCAACCTCCATGCGGGATTTATTTTTAAGCCACTGATAGCTTTCTAAGTGACCTCGCTGTTCATGAGCAACATCAGCCAAGAAGCTGTTTTTTTCCGGCCCTTCGACGTCAGATTGCTTCCTTTGACACCTCTGAGAGCCAAAAAATGGGAAGCATTTGATTCCCAAGGTGACAGTGGGTTTTTTCCCTGGCTACAAGTGCTGGTTTCTCCCAAGCCCAGCCTGGAGCTGCATGAATGACCCTGCCCCGTGGGACACAGCCCCAAGGTGAAGGCTGCGGGTCATCACTTTAGGGCAAACGGGCCTGAATTAAGAGCTCCTGGGGAAAAAATACTGCCCTGGCTGGGTGAGGGCACCCACCAGGGTTAGGACAAATTCCCCGCAGGATTCTGTCACTAACTTGCGACTTTTTCCTCTTTTTTTTCCCCCTTTTTGGAGCAGCTGGGATTTTAAATTAAAGGCAAGTTTTTGGACAGAATGTGAATAGCTAAACGTCGCTAGAGTGTAAGCAGCTCTGAGACCCTAGGAAGACGCTGGTGTTATCCCATTGCTCAGAAAGCAGGGATGTTTGTCCAGCTTGAGCAGAGCTCCAGGGTTAGCTGTGATGGAAGCAAATGGGAGGCGAGGACACCTTCGCCCCCGTTTTTTCATAGCTTTGAGCACCCTAGCATGGCAATAACACCCAAAGCCCTGGGCTTGCTCTTGGATTCTGTAACAGGCCTAATTAAGTCAAGGGAAAAGTCATTTGCTTGCTACATGCCTCAGCTTACCTCCTTGTACAAGGCAGCTTCGCAGTGGTTGAAACCAGGCGCAAAGCCCTGAGCAAGAGGGATCCTTCAAAGCCACCTTGTCCTGCGTCACTCGGTGAGTCCAGGGCACTGGGCTCCGATAGGGATTTCTGGGCTCCAAAATGTCAGAAGGAAGTGATGGGCTTGGAGGAAATTCTTGCGACGGTCTAGGAGGAAATGGGAGATGTGAAAATACACGATGTATTTTCCTCCTGCAAGCTGTGTGCTCTGTTTTTATTATCATAAACCTGCACCCAGAGGATGTTGGAGTGTTTATTTATTTGTTTAAATGAGGTTTCTCGCCTGGTTCAAACGTTCTCCTGTTGGCAGCTGCCCAACTTAGGTCTCCGTTCCCATCTGCCTTCACTGGAGAGGGGTTAATTCTTCCCCAGGCGCCCCTGATAGTGTCCCAGCATCTCCAACTCCTTGGTCATGGGAAGGCTCTCATGGTGGTGATTGCCATCCCCAACCACCCCACCATGTAAAGCCTCTCAGGATGCTGAGGATGCCACCTCAAACTCTCCTGCTTCTTCATCACTGCTGGCCTTCATTCCCCTGCTGGGGATGAGCAATGTCCTACCCGAGTGCTACACAAGTGCACGCATGCACCAAAACACCCCAGGTCAAACAGCAGCAAGTATCACGCTCAACTCAGGTCTTGAATCCACCACGGTTGAGAGGACCTCATTGATTGCAATGACATTTCAGCCAGACCGTGATGTTGCCCCAGGGCTGCAGCAGTGGAAGCGCTTGGGTTAATGCACCCAGAGGAACAAACCAGCCAAGGGCAACGAACAGGGGCCAGGGGGGCGACAGCCGCTGCTTGGTGCCCTGCTGGCCCTCGTGTCGCTCCCTGCTCCCCACGGCCTCCGGAAGATCCTGCGCACGCTGGCGTGGCAGCGAAAGCCGTGGGAGATGCACCTGGGAGGAGAAGCACTGCGCTCAAGGAAGAAAACAGGATCTCGCATATAAACAACATCCTCAATGGCTCAGCAAGTGAGTCGCTCTTTCCAGAGCCTGTTTTTGAACCATTGTTGCAGATCTCCCTCTCCTCCCCCCGGCCAGGAAACACAATTGAAACAAGACAGTGGGAGCTGGACGAGCCTCGAGGGACTGCACCGTGCCCCGCTGTGGGCGCAGAAGGGCAGGTGTCCCCAGCGGCACACTGCCCAGCCCTATGGCAGCATACATCTAATTTCATAGGGGCTGAAATGCATGGATGGAGCTGTGGTCCTGCCCTCAAAGGAAAAGAATTCTGATTTTGTTCATTAAAAAAAAAAAAAATCTATTTTTCATTCCTTTCTTTCTTTCCTCTCCTCCTATAAAGCAAGGATAACCTCATGCATGCATCATTTCTGGCAGCAAGTAGGTCCAAACCACAGAGTTATCTACAAGGGTTCAACCAGAGAGGCTCATTGGGCCAGCCAGTGTACAGATGTCACAGGTCCTGGATCAAGGAAGCTCCCCCAGGATAACCTTAGTGCCCACCTATCACAACACAATGCATTCCCAGATGTATTTTCTGATATGTCCATATGAGAATGACGAGTTTTTGCAACTTCACCAACTTTTTCATGAATTCAGACAGGCTGTCCCCAGCCCTGGTGGCCCAAACGCCCCTTCTCACTGGTGGCAGGAAGCAGATTTACATCCCTGACCCCAGGACCCTTGGGCTATCAGTAGATATCACCCTACCTCTGTTTGCTGTATCTCTTTCCCTGCAGGTCTTCGATAGGCCTTATTGGTCTTGCATGCTCCTTCACTGCTGCCCCATGTCTCCTTCTGGCATCTAAAAAATGCCTTAAATCTTGTTGCAGCATCAGCCAACAGCTCCAGCCTTAACTTATTCTAATTTTTCCTCTTTCCCTTCATCTTCTCCCTCTTCCTCCCAGATACCAAGGCTCTATTACCCTTCCACAGGCCCTTTTAAGCCCTCCCATGCTGCTGCAGCACCTGTGGGTGCTGCGCTGCTCAGCTCACGAGCACCAGCTGTGCTCCTGGTTGAGCTGCCTCGGGGGCTCCTCCAGCCTGGCCACCACAGGACAGCACGGACAAGCCCTTGTGAAGGACGCACCGCGCTCTTCCTCCATGCCGGGCGTGCACGGCGGGCACACATGGTAGGAAGCGCCAGGTTTATTGTGGGAGAAGAGGCGAGCGAAGCGTTAACGTGACCGCAGCAAGCGGAGGTCAGCGGCGCATCCGGCAGCAAACTTCCCGTTCCAGCTCCCGCCACAAAACAACAACACGGGGGGGATGCAGCGGGCTTGTTTTTCCCTTTGCTTACCTTGGACCTACTTTCTTGACGGTGCTCATGGCCACCCGTGTTACTGACCAGCAAGTGAGCATCAGCCTGGCCCAGCACGGCTCTGCACGTGGCTGCAGCGGAGCGGGTTTTTTCAGTGGTTTCATTGCTTAATATTTATATTTTTATCCTGGAGTATCCTGAGTTGGGCTGGGACAAGAGGAAAGGGATCAAATCCAGCTCAGGTAGTTTAGGGGTCCAGGAAGTGCACAATACTGTCGCTGTTCCTTTATCCAAGGAGGATGCAATGCTTGGAGCAGGTGAGAGTACTGCAAAATCACCTATCAGTGCAAGGGAAACTAGGGGAAAATTTTCTAAGTTCAGTTTTATATCTGTCTCCAAGACCTCTGGACACCAAACATGATGGAGAAAACTCTCACGTAACTGCAAAAGCTGCTTGGTGCTTGGTGAAACCAGGCCGGCCGGCCTGCAGATCCCCAAGCAGGAACAAAATCTTTGGTTCTTTCCTAGTCCAGGCCCTTGATTCCGTCTTGGAAAAAAGCAGCCAAAATGATATGTTAGTAAGAAATGACTCAAGTTGCTTCTCAAAGTTGAAGTGCAGTTGAAACGAAGCACAGTTTTTGCTTGCCCAGCCCAGGAGCCGTGGCCGGTCACCAGCAGCACGTGCCGTTTCTGTACCCAGGTCGTTGCCCAACTACCTGTGTCCTGCGTTCATTTGACGTTGGAGAGCAAGGACTGGCCTCCGTGGACGTGGTGCAGAGCTGTGTGCAGCCTCGCAGCACCACCCGGCTCCAGGGGACCACGATCGATGCTGTGATTAGCCATGCTAAATTGAAATCTTATGATCTTCAGGGTGGTTACATAAAATGCCAATTAGTATGTGGTCTACATTGTTTCATAAAAATGTTTTTCATTATATTTGGCTGTCAGCAAATGCTGGTGTGAAACCAGTTTTCATCCCTCATATGGCCACCACGAGGAGGTCAGGAATCACACGAGTGTGCCTGAATCTCCCTTCAGCTACATTATCTTGCCCAGCGAGTGCTGGACAGCATCTCCTTTTGGGACAGACGTGTCCCTGCTGGGGTGGAACAGTGTGGAGGGGCCAAAGGTCCCGTGGTCCTGCTGCAGGACAGCCCAGCCTGGCCAGCCGCCTGCGATCTGCTGCGGTTGCTGCTTCTTCACATCCTATTTTTGCTCCCGCTCCTTGGTCAATGAAGTGCTGAGTCACAGGATCCAAGCAATACTGTGCAAAATAGCCGCAAGGGACTCCTGTTTGTTAAGATGTCTGGGATGCTTCCTATTAAATAATAACAAAATGCTGTAATAATAACTTGGCAGCTCGCTGCCTCCGTCAGTAGGATTCTCAGCACTCGTCTGCTTTCCTAAAATTCCTTTAAGTATCCCGGCAAATTACACGGGAGGAAGGAAGGCTACCTCGCTCTTGACATTTGCCTGAATACATTCGTGTAATGAGCAACTATCTCAAAGGGATGTAAAGGATGAGAAATGCATCTTTGCATCACATTAATTGTCAATAGTGAGATTTTTTCACACGCCGCATTTCCTGATAAACCCAGGACGGGTTATGAATTTCACAAGGCAGTGATCTTGCAAAATTCCCCAAGATAGACAGACAAGGCTCAGCAGTGGTTTGAAGCCACCTGTTGGAGAAGATCCACTTCTACACATTTTGCTACTTCTACTTTGCTTTCCTGTTTCATTGCAGCATTTAAAAGTCTTTGGTAATGATTTTTTTTACCACTGCATGCCAGGACATGTCCTTCACAAGACATCCATGCTGTGAATTCTCACCAAAGAAATACATTCTTTAGCTCTGAATTCAAGACAATGGAAATAAAACCAGATGAAAGATCTGTGTTTTTTTTTTTTTTTTTAATGAAAAATGCCACGCAGAGGGTTTTTAAAAATATTTTGCATGAATTATTATTTTCCTTTGTAAATTTTCTGAATGAGTAGGTCTAGGCTTTCAGGGAGCTGCAGTCTCATAGCACTTCAGAGGGTCCTTTCCTTGAGCACATGCTTTGTTCTCTTTCTTTTTGCCTTAAAGAGTCAGGTAATTTAATGATCCACTTTAAGTTCCTTCTGTTTTTGGTCTTGTTTTGTCTTGTTTCACCCATTTTCATCAGAGAATAACTGAGAAAGGTTGTGGACAGGGCACGTCTTCCTGTGCGATGGGGCAATGAAATGCCTGCAAGCCCTGCAGATACAGGTAAAGGGTCAAAAAAACCCACAGACACAGGTTAAGAACATCCAATTTCATCAGCTGGAAACCAGGGAGGGGGAAATGGAGCATTAGACTTTTATGACACAGTTATGACCCTGCAACTTGATGCTCTGATGAACACTATGCTCTGATGAACAGAGCACAGGCAGTTCCTGATATGTCCACTCAATCACCAAAGGAGATAAGGGGCTATTCCTGTCCTTGGGCAAAGTCTAGATAAAGACATACTTGGAAAATTGGGCAGTTGTGGTGACAGAGTTCAAGCAAAAGTAACTGGAAGCAGAATGGGTTCAGAGAAGGTCTGCTGGTTGGCCTTAAGACTCCTTCTGTAAGAGGAAACCAGAAGGAATTGGTTTTGCTCTGCCCAGGAAAAGGAAGGGAATGAAAGTGCTGCAGGAGGACACTCCAAATACAAACACAAATAGATAAAAAACACAGGAGAACATGAGAGTGGTGGCAAGTGCCAGAGGAAAGTCTCGCACCATCAGAGTTGGGAGATGTGGAGCATCCTTGGGATACCAGAGGGGAAGGCAAATCAACCTCAAATCAAATCTCAGGTGGGGTTTAACCCCTGTGGCAACGGGTGCTCCGCAAGCACCAGCAAAGAAATGTTTCTGAAAACAAATTCAAAAATGTACCCTGTCCTCAGCTAATAATGAGGCCTGGGCTGCAGGATGGTGAAGGGGAATTTACCATTGATTTAATATGATTAGTACTTTTTTTTCCGCAGAAGTTTGTGCCTGTCTGTTTATATTATCAGGAGGGTCAGTCCTGAGTCTGGAAAAGAGCTAGCTTAAATTCATCCCTATTGGGAGCAGAAGCTTTTCGTTTAACTTCAGAGGGACCCATGCATGTGCTTAGCATTAAGGCTGTGCTTACAGGCTGTCCTGAATAATATGCTACAGCGTATTTTGAGAGCTCATTTTTACTTTTTATTACAATAATAACTTCTACAGTGACATGAATTCCAATACGAAGCGCTGAGGAATAACATACCCTTCCAAATGGTTTTCCCCTTTACACTCTTATTAGACTACATATTAAGAGAGCAGCATATTATAAGACAAAGCACTTCCTAGAGGCACATTTTTCTCAGCCTCACTGCAGGTACTTCATAGTCAAAGATTAATTACATTACAGAGCCTGCTTCTGCAAACTGTAGTCAAATGGATCATTAAGAGAGAAGGATAGCAGGGACAAGGGCTGGGATATTGCTTCCGAAGGGCCCAATACTTCAAGGTGCTGAGCTCCGGGGGCTTAAATTGGCCCCTTTCTTTACTTTCCTCTCCACATCTCATGCTGTTTTTGCAGAAAATTACCTGTTTGACAAATAGCCCTGCTGCGATGCTGACAGTGTATTGCACGACTGCGGTAGACTGCTCCAGCGACACGATGCTGGGGGCTGCATTGCACAGTCCATCGTGGAGGGGTTAGGAGGTGCCAGATAATTCCCTTTTTTTTTCTCCATTTGCTGGTAATTGCAACTTCACTCCTAAACAGCATTGAAGGTACAGTGAGGTACATTGAAAGCTGTGTCTCCAAGGCTGCTCTGGGGCTTGCAGCAGGACCATGGGCAGTTGCATCACGCCTGTTTGGGAGTCAAATTAGCTGCTTAGAGGGTGAGAACAGTAGAATTTGTGGCGAGTAGGGCTGGGAAACGAGGAGGAAACATCCAGCCCTTAGGCTGCAGTCGGTGCTGGAGCTTGAAGGGGAAAGCAGAGATAAGGCGCCGGCTTAGTCACGCTGCGCTGCCGGCCGCCGTCGTCGCGGGAGAGGAGTCATGACAACGCTTCCACTGGAAATTAGGCTGCAAAAGGCAAAGCAGAACTCAAACTCGGCTAATTTTATCTGTGGTTAAAGGAAAAAAAAAAAAAACCATACACATGGAGCTGAAAAAAAAGCAAAAAAACAAAGGGGGAAATGAGCAATATTTGCCAAAGAAAATCACTCACTGACTCCTTGCATTAGTTGCTCATGTTAGTTAGCACTGTCTACTTGAGGGCAGGGTCTCCTGCTCTGAAAATAGCCCCTCTATGGTCCACAGAGCCACTCTTGATCCCAAGGGGAAGCCTTGGGTCAGCAGAAAGAGAAGGTAAATGTCATGCCATGACCTTCTAGTCTTTCATCCATTTGTTGTCTCACGAACCTTCCTCCTTCCTCCTCTTCCCCCTCCAAAGCGCTGGGGAAAGGTGCTGAACATAACCTGAACATAACAGCTCTGTCTGGGGTAAAACTAGAAAGATACAGAGAGAGACAGATCTAGAGAAAAATCCCAGGGAAACGTGGCTAAAGGTTGGTGGAGATGGTAACAGATTCCCCCAAAGCGGAAATTACAACATATGGCAGCTGTATTTTTTTGGGTTAAGCAACTTTTGTAAAAGTTCAAAGCATCTGGAGAAAGTAACTAGTAACGGGTGAGACAGATTTATGGAGGCCACACATGGCAACATTTTTGTATAAAATTAGTAAAAAAACATTATATCCCTAGATGAAGAGATTAATTCATACAAGTTTGCATTCTTTGAAGAGCAATCATATTTTGACTGGGTCAACTGGAAGAATTGAGTAATTTCTTGGATTAACTGATCACAGGAGTTGTAATCCATAATAAACCTGCTCATGGGGCTGCCAGGCATTTTCTCAGAGGATTAAGGCAATGCGTTGGTTTGACATTAGCAGGATGCATCCCACACTGCCGTCACATTAGCTGGATCTACGGGGCTGAACTTAGAAAGATCAGGCCATTAATCAAAGCCGTTGACATATTTTTTTAATATGTGGCAATTTATTGTTTATGTGGATTGCTGGGCAGATGCACTTGGATGATATGGTCTGCTTAAACTGCAATACATGGGTGAGGTCTGGGGTCACCCACTTGCCCCAGGTTTGATCCAGGTACCATGAGGGCTCTTCCACAGCCCAGACCTGCTGGTCTGGTCTCCACACCAGTCCCAGGTGTCTGCACACACCAAATAAGCATCACCAACAAATAAGCACCACCTTGGCCCTTAATGCCTCCAAATAAGCACCACCTTGGCCACTAGCTGTTCCGCAGGCATTGATAAATCCCAATTGACCTTGACCACAAAGATGAAACATGAAAGTCTGAATGTGTTTGCTAGTCCTTTATGGCTATCGATCCTCCATATATATGTATATAAAAATATATACACGTGCCTATATAATTTAAGCCAAGTGATGCTGGAAATCGCCTTTCCAGCCACACCATGGCCAGTCTGTAGTAGTCTGCAATGAGCAGGAGCGACACTCTGCTGCAGGAGGGCTTCGTTTGGGGGGAATAAGGATATTCTGGTGCTGGTTGATGCTCGTGATGCCCCATCGCCTTCCGTGCGGATCGGGGTGCAGGTGCTGCTGGGGCCAGAGCCGGTGCCAGCGTCTCGTGCTGCTCCCAGGGCAGCCTGGTCTGCCTTTAATCTGCTGCAACCACAGCGCGGATGGTTTGAATAAAGCCCTGCCTGCCTGAGTCACTCCCTTGCTGGCTTTTCTACGACATACGGAGGAGCGGTGGTTTACTTTGCCTGAGTAACAAAATTAACGCAAGAGAAACATTTTTGTTATGTGGTAACTGGGGGAAAAAAAAAGAAAAAAGAGAAAGAGAAGGAAGAGATGTAGGGAAACCTGGGCGGGATGTTTGTTCTAAATCAGGGAAACGAAAGGGAGTTGCTTTACTTGCAATCATGGGGTAAAATAACAGCAGATGAACAGCAGCAAACCTGGGTGGAAATTCAAAGGGGACACTGGCACACGGGGCCAGGACATGGTCACCCTGTGGCTCTCTTGGAGCTGAGTGCAATTTTATTTGCATTGACTATTGCTCTATTTGGACTGGTGCCTGTAGGAAAAGAGCTTTGCTCTTTTTTCATTCTTCCCTTTATTATTACAAAAACTTACAATTTTCTACAGACTTTAGGACATATAAGCTAACGATGTAAAGAGGTGCAGACTCAGGTAAAATAATACAATTGTTCAAGGGAAAACATTAGCCATAGCAGAACAGAGCTAGGTGGCTTCCCAAAACCTGGGCTCCGCTCCTGCAGGGAGCCCAAGCCTTGTACAAGGGCACAATCCTTGGGACCTTGTTATTGTTTTCTTCTTCTGTAGGATTGCTTCATATTCCTTCTGCTGCATTATTTCTAGGCTCGTTTCTGCATTCCTTTTTTATGTATCATTTTTAGGGTCACTTCTGCATTGAGTTTCATCAAAGCACCAGCGCGGATGCATGGCAGAGGGTCCCCAGCCCCACAGAGCAGCTTTGAAGTAGGAAGCCGAAGGCTTTTACAGCAAGCCAGGCAAGAAAAGGAGTCCTCCCCTTTGATGTTTATTACTTGTGAGCATTGCCGGCCCCTTTAAGGATCAGAAATCCATTTTACCGACGTTTCTAATGTTATGAAATGCAGCATTTTGTGGGAGAGAGGAAGGCAAATGAGAAAAATATGGCACTTTTCTCTTCTTGGAGAGAGGTTGCAGCTCGTTGCCTGTGCAAGCAGGAATCCCTCCACTGCCACCCTGGGAAGCGGATGCTCTCCATGGATTTTAGACTCAGAAACTCAGCCCTGTCCCCTGAATGTGTCCATACAGGGGACGCTTGTGGATATCTCCTTTAAGATGTTTTGGCCTCCTAAAAAAAACTCGTCCAGCAAACACCACGAGATCCCTCTGTGCTTCCCCTGATTGTCCTGGGTTTTGTTTTTGGTGGTGAGTCAGTGTTTATCAACATAATAATGGCAGAAACAATGCTCTATCAGAGCTGCTTGCTTTCCTACTGTGCCCCTTGTCCCTTCACTCGTGGTAACACCCCCATGGCAGGTGCTGTGAGGGGCCACCAGCAGAACCAGCATCTCGTTTCTAAACTTTAAATAAAAGGGAATGTCTTGCAGCGGTGGCAGAGAGTGACAGCAAGGACAAAAGCAGACAGATAAAGTTTGTCCTTGCTGGTGGTGACAGGGACGGTGGCCTCATGTAGCCCTTCATGTCTTTGGGTTTGGTCTGAGCAGGATGGTCCTGCAAAATAGAAAAGAATGATCCATGGGGAGATAAAAGGCAAAAGGCAGCACCAACCACCCCTTGGGAAAAGCCTCCTAATTTCACTCAAAATTATGTCCCATGGACACGCATCTTCTTTGGGGAGGGCTCTTTTTTTTTGGTCTTTTGGCAGGAAATGGAGCCACGAAGCCTGAGCCGGCAGAGCAGAAAGCAAAACTCCCCACGCTACACACAGATGGGTTTAACAGCACTTCTCTGATTCACATGTAAGTGTGCGTATGGAAGGGACCCAACTTTATGACAAACTTCGCTAGTTTCTGGCCAAACAGGGAAGCTCCCTGGGGAGCTGGAATTTGGGGGCTGAAGGGTTTCCATCAGCTTTTCACGGCAGCCCTGGAATTGGAAGGCGCCTGGAGAGACACAGGCTCTTTGGAAATTCATGGGATTTTGGGACGCTTTGAAGGATCAGTGCCTCTGATGGAGTCCTCAAGCTTGACCTATGTTGAACACAAGAGGCACTCATGCAGTGGAAAACATTGTCTTGTCCCTGATTAATTCACAGATTTAAAATAAAACCAGGGAAGCAGCACAGGAACCAGTGTCTGGTGCCAAGGGAGAAGTTGTGATGCCCTCGCAGCGGGCTTTATCTCAAGCAATAATGAGCTTGGTTTTGTAGAACTACATCTAGTTTTAACAAAACACAGATAATACATGACGTCCTGGCAAAATGGTCTCAGAACAGAATGCTTGCAAAATTTCCATGAAGTTGCAGCTGCTCTTTAATTAATATCTGGAGGGACATCGAAGAAAGCTGCTAATTATGAGAACATCATAAGAACTAAACATGGTGTTGGAGTTTTCTAAAGGCAGTATCATCCATTTACCATAGATGCGAAAGTGTGCCTGGGTTGGCTAATGAATGGAAAATCATGGGATTTTTCTCGAACAGCTCATGAGGAGGCATCTGCTGTTATAAAATCAACTATTTCCTTTGGAAAAGGAATGAAAATATTTGACAGAAATACCTTCAAGCTTTTTTTTTTTTTTTCTTTTTAAATATATCCCAGGGATAATCAAAATCTTCAGTTTTTGAAAAAGAAACCATAAATCGATATAGCTTTATTGAAAACTGTCAGTGCTTTTGGTCCTTCATGCTGTCTGAGAACTTGCTCATTCCAACTTCTACTTGCTTTCTCTTTCTACACAGTATCAAGAAACAAAGGGGCAGGAAGATTCACTTGCTACAGTGGAAAACCTGAAAAAAAGGAGGTTATTTGCTGGGATAGTATTTCAATTTCGGTGCAGTAGTCCCCGTTGAAGGAGATCATTCTGTGCTTTATTTGTTATGAAGAGCTCAGGTTGGCAACCTTGAGGCAACCAACAAGCCCCTTCCAATTTTGCATTCGGAGCAAAGGAGAGGAGATGGCGGCTGAGCAAGGAGCTGAGTGCTTTAGGCCAGCACTTCAAGGTCTAAGTGGTTTCTGATTAAGTATATGTCTCTCTGGAAGTCTAGGCTGAGCTCTCTCAGGCCTGATTCTCAGAAAGCCTTGAGTTCTTTGGAAATTGAAGATATTCGGCACTCCTAAAAGGCAGACAGATATTATGTGTTGCTGGGCACCAGATTCAAGCTTCAATTCTTTCTGTTTTACAACTCTAACAAAGCTGGATAATCATTTTGTATCAAACTATTTTCAACTCCTGCTTTTCTTTTTGTTTTTGAGGCAGGCTATATTAAAAAGAAAAAAAAAAGTGAACAGAGGAAACGTATTGTTGAAAAATATTTTCCTCTATTATGAATGCACTGAGAGGGCCATTACCTGTTCATGGAAGTGCTCAGAGGGACACAGAGTGCAGCAAAGCATGATGCAAGTCACGATGCAAGTGCAGACCAGGGCCAGCTCTTGCCAAGGAAGGAGCCTTCGCCCAGAGTCACTTGATTACTGGATGTGCCACTTGAGAGCCACCATTAGGCATCTGGCAGAAACCCAAGGCTGAATAATTAGCCCAAAATAATAATTCATACCTGTTATATTCTCTGCATTCTGCCCCATATCAGTAGCATGTGACCAATGGTAAAGCCTCTCAGATAGTTAAAATTAAGGAGTTTAACTTGGGGGCACAGTGAGCGCAGCATGGGCAAAGCCATCTACCAGCTCACTTGAAATAAAAGAGTGTCCCCAAAGATCAAGAGATGACTCTGAGTAGGTTGAGCAGGTAGACAGAGCTGACTGGGGAATCTGCATGGTTTGCTGCGGTAAAATGCATATGTTATGCTGCAGTTATGGGTTAAAGGAAGCTAATTCTCTGCCACAAAACTCAAGAACAGTTCAGGAATTGTCCTCCGTAAAGAAGCACTGACCTGTAATATGCACCATGACCTGGCACCAGCATCTATCCACCGGAGAGGACATGGGAGCATTTGCTCCCATTGCAAGGGGGAGCATTTAATGTGGAAATAACCAAGTGAGCTGAAAGTGCAGTTTCCCTGGAATATTTCCAGTCAAGAATGTTGAGGCACAAGCTTGATGTTGCCAGCAGGGGAGAAACCTAAGCTGCCGAGCTGAGTGCATTTCCAAGAAACAGAACAAGGGAAGCTGGCCCTGGCCGCGGGGAAGGTGCACGGGAGTTCACAGCGCGCCTGGCCGCCTCGCCGGTCTCTAGGTGCTCCAGCGTGGTGCCAAACTGCCATTTGGAAATCAGATATCTTGAGAAAACGGGGTTTTGGTTGTGCTCTTCAAAGCCACAAAGCTGGAATGGGGGAGGAAGCTGGGACCCGTTTTCCCTTCCTGTGCTCCCCTGGCTCCCTCTCATGGAGGATTAAACCAAAGGGCAAGGAGGTCGCTGCAGAGTCAATGAGGCCCTTAATTTACCATAAAAGAAGATGACTGGCTGTTAAGGTTTTATCGGATTACAATAAAGGCTCTTTGCACTCAGGAGACTGTGGTTTGATTCCCGGCATCGCTGGCAGGGCTGCAGCTCGTGACCACAGATTATAGCAGTGCGCTTCCAAATTTCCATATTCCAGCCAAGGGTGCTGATCCCTAGAGCTGCCTGGCCCAGGCAGGACCTTCAATATCACCCTGGACCTGCGACAGGACCTTCTGCTGGGCTTCAGGTCCCCAGTGGTGCCACCAGTCCTGGGGTGGGCTCAGCTCTGGGGCTGCTGCCGCCTCCAGGACCTTCTCCACCATGGGATGGGAAAAGGGGTGAGTTCCTGCTGTGCTGCCTGCTTCTTTACACAGCAAGATCTACAGATAAGTTACCTTCCTCAGCGGGCTTTTATACTACAACTTTCTGAACTTTCTGCAAGTGAAGTCTCCCTCTTTCATCCCAGATGTCTCATAGCTTGCCAGGCAGCCTGGAGAAATGAAGTGCAGGCAGAAGAGCAGTTTCTGACAAATGCAATTCCTTCCCCATGAGCCAACCAAACTTTTTCTTTTTTTTTTTTTTTTCCCCCAAACTCCACATTTCAGTAGAAAAAGCATTTTATTAATGCCGCTCATCTTGCTTTGGCATAGGGAGCACGAGTGCCTTGTTTGTCAGTGAGCAGATGGAGTTGCGGGAAGCCCTGCGATATGAAAGCAAGGGCTTTGATTGATGTATTGGAAGATGTGTCTGTATTTGAAGTTGTAAAAAAGAAATAGCACTTTATCTTCTTTTTTTCCCTTCCCTTTGTTGCAGTTAATAAATAAAAAAACCAATGTCCTCCTTGTGCAAAGGAGATGTGTGGTGTCTCCAGGGGTGGCGAGGCCACCACCTTTGCACCACTGCAGTCCTGGGTTGAGTTTCCAAACCTACACGTGCAGAAGAGGCATCAAACACCTAAATAACAAGCAGCTAGAAACCAAGAGAAGAAAACGCTGGAGCTTGCTCTCCTGGGGAAGTTGTGCTTCTTACAACTGTCCTGCTTGGTGGATGCACGTAGCACAGTCTCATTGAATCTCCCTGCTACAAAAGCAAATTGAACCTGCTGTTTTTAATGAATGCATGCTAAAAAATGTATGTCTGCTGGGTCTTATCGCACCATTGAGAAAGTCAGTGTGGCCTCGATCACTCCAGTGCGCCCTTCAAAACCAGCTCAGCGCCGAGCCCTTTGTTACAACCCAGTGATCCTGCAAAGCTCCACGGCAAAATTTTCCGAAGGGAGAATCCAGAAAAAGATTTGTTTGTGTAGATGAAAATAATTATTTTCATTTTAGCTTTCTAGATTGTATTTCTTTAATGTAATATATTTAATATATGAAAATACTAGAGAAAATATAACAAAACCAAAAAATTCAAAACAACAGCCATTTCAGAAAGAAAACTCTAAACATTTTGTTCTGAAATAGTCAAAACAGAATATTTTGACATTGTCAGATTTTTTTTCCCTCAAGTTCTCTTCCAAAACAAAATTCCAGTGCAAAAGGGAAAAAAAAAGTTTTGTTAAGCATTTCCATTTAACTTCCACTACAGCTCATCAGAATCCAAAAGGAGTTTTTTTTGTAGAAACTTTTATCATCAGCATTTCTACACCTAAACATGCACTGTGCGCAGAACAAATGATCTGTGTGTTGATCAGATGGACTTCTTTATGTTTTTGCATGTAAATAAACCATATAGTAATTAGCTTAGAAACATCTCTATCACTAGTCTGTAATTGATAATGAACATTTAAAAAATATTGGCTAGCATGGAAGCAGGACAGCAGAATTAGTGCACAATCAGCTTAATAATAATGAGCACAACTATTCCTCCATTCTTAAAGCCTGATTATCCCAGTTACACTATTATTACTCTTGTTAACTGATAAAAGTTTGTGCAACAGCTTCATTTTTGCCTGACTGAAACAGAGTAGGATTTAGGAAAAAGATATCTAAGCAATGGTCCTGATTTGCAACATGAATTTATACACACATGAATATATTTTTCACGGGGGGAAGTTTTTCTTCTGATACAGAGAAGTATTGAGCTCCCACTGAAGATATCTCTTAAAGAACTTGCAAGATCTGCAAAACTGTTCCAGGGATGACTCCCCGAGCTGGCTCCCGTTATTGCACACAGCGGGGCTGAGCGGGGAGCTTTGCTGGGGCAGGCTCACAATATTGCAAGAAATTCTACCCAATGGGTGGCCGGCTATAAGAAAAACAATATTGATGTATTTTCCTCTATTTGTGGTTTCTTTTGTCCACAGAGTGTTTTTTGCCTGTCAGTGACGTCAAAGCAAAATTTTCTTGCAGGACGACAAGTGGAAAATAACTCCGAGAATATATTGGGTTTCCTACCTAGCAACTAACTTGAGCCTAATGGAATGTACTATATAGTCTACCGAGGCTGCAGAGCAGTCGTGAAATAACATGAAAAGTTGCTTGCTGTTTGAAGAGCAAATGCACTTTGATACTCCCGGGGTAATGCAACAGCATAGCCTGAGACCGGCTTGTGCCCATCCGCGTCCTGGGCCGACAGCAAGAGCGGGATCTTTGGAAAAGCTTTTTCCATATTTAAGTACACAGTTACTGAAGTCCCTGGAATTCAGTAACTAATTCATTTTCCTCTTTATTCTTCTCCTAGGGTGCCTTATTTCCGAAGTGCCGCTCCAGTGTAACACTTTCTTGCATCCTGCATTTCTACGAATGCCTAAAGGAAAAAGAAGCCATCTGTTTTCTGCAGAATTCCCTGTGTCTTTAAGACTGCCTCGCAGAAAGAAAAATACAACTTGCAGGCACATGCTCCATTGTGTAATATCGGAAGGAGCAGGTTTCACTGCGATTGTCGAGGACAAACTCAAACAACAATGGACATTTTTCCTTCCTCTATAAAATACTTTGTTGATGACTTTGCGCTGTTAGGTCCCTTGCAGGAACGGATAAGAACAGAGTCTCCAACCTAAGTGCTATAAGTTATGCCAAGGTTTCTTTTTTGTGAGTGCGTGTTTGTGTATGTGGTTTTCATCTGCTTTTGCTGAGAAAACTCTGCCTTATATAATACTGGTGAGGTGAGAGGTGTAAGCACTTTGCCTCGCTGCTGGTGAAGGTCACACACTGCAGAGCTTGGCGCGGTGCAGTGCAAGCTGGACCTAAGGCCCGTGAGAGGAAAGACCTGCTGCAGATGTGGCCTCAGTGCCACTTGTGCCCTTTATGTGCTATGAGCTATTTCTTCTTTGTCCTCTGTGCCCAGGTGATCTCCGCAATCACTGTGGGGAAAATCAACTTCCGAGTCCTGTGCAGCTTCTCAGAATTAGAAAAAATGTTCTTCCACCTGGAAGTATCCTGCAAAATGAGACTTGGTCACATTTGCTGTGGGCTGCTCAAAACAGACCCTTCGTTTCTTGGAAAAGATTTAGTTTTCCAACGAGACGTTTTTCATGACTTTAGTGAAGCACCAATGTGTTTTAATAAAATTCAATAAAGTGTATATATGTCAAGGGAGATTTAAGGCTTATAGTTGTGTTGTGCTTGGGAGATTCAATTATCCTTGGGTCAAGAAGACATGACTGTTACTTAGTACATGAGTGAAAAGAGAACATTTTAAAACCCAGCTTTATTCAGCCAAAGTGGAAATCAGGTGAAGGAATAAGACTGCATTTGCACCACAGGAGACACTCTCCATATGTTCCGCCCCGCAGAGGGAGCTTCCTGTCTAAAAGGCAACGGTGTTTGGAGATCTATGAAACAAGTGTTTTCTTGCTTTTACATCAGCAAAAGCAGATGTTCAACTTGTCAAAAGCAGTGGAGTTGACATTATGTGAGTTGAGGAGCTGGCTGTTCAAATCAATGGGGTTTCTTCTGGTAACTGGAATAAGATGGTCCAAGTTGCTATACTGGAGCAGTTTTATTTTACTGTATTTTTTTTTTTTCTGAGCTTTCCAGAAAAGCGGTTTGCACTTGCAAACTCCTACCAAGGCTCTGCTTAAAAATCACTTCCCAAGTCTGGCTTTGACTTGTGGCAAATCCACGTGCTAGGTTTTCTGAGAAATGTCCTCGATTCCAGCCAGCGTGCCGAGGCACCTCATCCCCGTTCTGCATTTGCAGCAAGCCCCAAGAAGGGGAGAGCAGTTTGCAGAGCTCTGCTTAGCACCTTTCCGCCACAGAGCCGCCACGGAGGCTGAATCCAACACGAAGGAAACCAAGTTTTACAACCTATTCAGAAGGTCATTTATTTAACGGAAAGACTTGTCTATAGAATTTTGTGTGATATGTTTTATACATCAAGTGCAAAATCATTTTCAAAGCTCCAGCATGAGTTTCAGTGGGAGTACTGTGCATTAAAGGAGAAGACCACCCTTTCCCTTCCCTCAGATTTGAGAAGGGATTAGCCTCAGGGTAAGGAAATGAGTGCAGGAGAGACATGAACTAAACTGTGTCTTCTGTCTGCTAGTGGTTGACACTCGCTGGAAGGGTGTGAGGAGCAAGCAGGCTCTGCTTCCCTCACTGTACCATGGCTTTGCACAGCTGTAAATCCAAAGTGATTTGGTCTGCAGAAATCGGAAACAAGCACATCTGAGTCTGCATCCCTGTCTGGTCCCAGTTAATCCACAGCCCCCCACAACTGGCTGCATTAGGTCTACCTTGCTTGCTTGGTTACCTCTGGTGCCTGAAAGGGGCATGTGTAGAGCTGATGATCTCCGGGACCTCACTCCTTTTGTTCAGGACAGGATGTGCCTCTGGGATCTTCAGGAATGCTTGTAATGAAGCTGGGTCCAGCTGGGGAAAAGGGGAAACTGAGGCTCACAGGTTTCACACAAAGCCAGTGCCAGCCACATTATCCATTCCCTTTATATGTCAGGACAACTTAAGCAAAGTCTTTATCTTAAAAGGTCCCGGAGAAGGAGACATCTTTGAGAGCAAAGCGACTAAAACAGGGGTCAGAACCATGTCAGCCTGCCTGGTTATCCTCAATTTTCAGGTAGGCTGGAGATGGAAACATTTCATACTGTGTAAAACAATATCGGTGAGCACGGCATGCAGCCTCTGGATAACGGCATCTGGAAAAGGGAGGTCTCCTCTTTGCAAGTGTTGAGTGACATCTCACAACCTGCTTCTTTCCAATCAACCTGGAAAATGTGCACTCAGATTTCAAGAGAGAGGAAATATAAAATATTTTCTCATCAAACTTGGCATTATCTATTTCGCAGGCGGGCCTCTCTCCCACTGCACAGTATTTTTCCATTGTGTTTTATCAAACTTTATTTTCAACCCTGCTTCCCCATTCTAATAATAACGACGTGGCGTTCAAAGTGTGGCTTTGCAAGTGATTCATTTCCTCAATACTGTTGATTGCAGCTTTATACTACTTCAAAGGTATGCAGTAATTTGGCTTTTTAACACATTAGAGATAACATTTCTTTTGCATTGGGAAGAACTCATTATAGGCTGTAGGACCAATGCTTGATTATTTGCCGGCACAGAGCACTACTTTTCTACTGATCAGTGTAAAGAGATGAGAAAAAGTAATAGAATGGGCAAGAACTCATTAAATGCAGAGACAGAACAATAGGTTCTTCCAGCCTTTAACTCCTTAGATTCATCTGTATCTTTCAATCACAACATCCTCCAGCCACTTGAGACTAAAACATTGAATAGAATTTAGAAAAAAAAAAAAAGCTAGGCAGTTACTTAATTTTGCTAAAAAATTAATGGCATTCATAAAATCAGAGCGAGATAAAGATGTAAGACATCAATTGGGGTTACTGAGATGATTCTGAAGTAAAGAAAAGAGAACAAAGTGGCTATGGGAGGATAAGCTCTAAGTGCTACCACATTGAGACAGGCAACAATTTCATGAGAAAAGCCCTAAACATGAACACCAAAGAACTGTATGAGTCTGTGTATCTGCTCTGGGATTGTCTATGGATGCTTGGCTCCTCTGAGAACTGGCATGCTTACTTTTTAGCACCTTGAGGTAGACTGAGGTCTCTGCCTTGAGTTTAGCTGCCACAGGGTCCTTTGGCGTGCTTTGGATTGCTTTACCTGCTCAATAGGCAGCATCTCTTTTCTGTTGGCCCTCTGTAGCACTGCAAAGGCAAAAAGGCTGCCTGTGATAGCAAGCTCTTTTTTTTTCTGAGGTTTACGTTATCATCTTGGTCTCATTATTCCTGGATGAGTGCCCATCATTTCTTATACAGATCCTTCTTCAGAAGATGAAAGGAGAAGGGTGTGGGAAGGGAAGGGAAAGAAACCTTGACTTGTCTTAGGAAAAGGATCAAATAATTCATTCAGCTGAATGAGTTTTATTATTTATGCTCAAGGTCTGAGATACTAGCATGAGAGTTTGCTGTGAACTTACAGAAAGGAAAATAATGATGTCTCTGCTCTCATGGAGGAAAAGCACTCACTGTGTCACTTCTCTCCCCCTAATTCTGAAGTGTTTTATGAAGGATTAAGAAGAATGCCTGGAAGAACTGCCTCAGATAAGCAGTGTCTTTGCATGGCTATGCACTGTGGTACAGGGGTGCTGGGTCCAGGAGGGTGCCTGCGGCATGGGACAGCATCCCGGACCTGAAACACGAGCTCAGCAGAGCAGATGGGGGCTGTCAGCTCTGGGAATACGGACACTGATGATCTGCACAACACGGGGGACATCTCTGAGTCTCAGTTCATCAACAGACTCTGGTAGTTGGTTCTTCTACAGAGAATGATGTTCATCATTGAACGTGGGCTTAAGACGTCTTTTCATTCCCCTTAAAGCCTAGGTTGAGATTTCAAAGATGAGATGGTGTGTCCGAGTTTTCTGAAGGCTGAATTTGACCTGGAAGGGACAGCATCACAAGGGAAGTGTCGCTGTGGAGTTGTCCACTCCCCCTGTCAAGACCCTAAGCTGCAGGTTGCATAGAGTGGCTAGCAGAATTTCTTCCTCTCTCTTGCAGGTGAATTCCTAAGCCATCTGCAGAAAATTTTCCCTTCGTGGCTGGGAACACATGGCCTGAGGGCTGGTGGGGTGGTTATTTTAACTCCCATTCCCTCTCCCAGGCTGAACAAAGCTCGTGATTGAGAGGTCGGCTCTGGACTTTGCAAGGAAAGAGAGCTTGAGGGCTTGGGGGGGTGCGTGTGTATATGTATGTGTGTGTATTTTTCTTTTCTTTCCATCATACTAACGAAATTTGCAGACATGGAGAGGAAACTGAGAGTTATTTATAGGAGTGAGAGGAATGTGAGGCCTAATTGTGCTTAGTCTATTGCTCAGTATGTAATCTGTTTGCTATTAAACTTTACAGTCTCGCAGCAATATACATAGGTCCTACTGCGGTTCTTTATTTTAAGGAGAACACATACATCTGACAAAAAAAGTGCATAAAGTGCTCACAAGCTTTAGGAGCAAGTGACCCAAAGCAGCATTTTAAAGGAGACATGGTCATTTGGGGAATTAATTAGATGTGATAATTTTTCAGCCTTAGTCCTCAAGAGTTTTTTAAAAAATGCTCTTTTTGCTTGTGGAAGATTTTTGTGTCCCTATTCACGAGCTCCTGAGGTTACCTGGAGCTGCCAGACGTTCCTGCAGAAGGCAGCCGGCCCTGGTGGGCAGAGCATGGGATGAGGGGCTGAGATGGTTTCACCCTTGCCTCTTGTGAGCACGCTGCACCTCTCCATGCCCAGGAAATACAGCCTGGTTTCTCCTTACCACTGCTCTTCTCCTTACCACTGCTCTAGGTGCAAAGCAGCTTGTGGAAGGGGTAACCCAGCAGGGTTACCCAACAAGGGGTAACCTTGTTGGTGGCAACAAGGGCACAAGAGCTTCTGCTCCAACCTTGCCAGGGCCTGGGAGAAATGCTATAAGGAGGTGGAAAAGCAGAGGGTCCTTGTGTCTTTGCAAGCCGATTTATTCTGTGTCTGCTCCAGCTCCTTTGCCAAAGCGCAGCCTTGCAGGAAGGGGTGTCCATGGGCACGTGCCCTGATGCAGGGACACATCCCTGGACTGCTGTTCCTGTGGAGGCCAGGGCTAGTGAAGTGTCTAACAAAGGGCTTGCGTGGTAACCTGAAGGATGTGAGCTTGCTGAGCTAAGCCGCATTCCTCACGGAAAAAGGGAAAAAAGTCAAGCATGCAACCTGATACAATTGCTAATATCTCCCAGACAGCAGCCGAACACTTGCAGGGCTCTGGAGTTAGCTGCTTTCTGCTGCTTATCGCCGTCAACCCTGTGCAGCACACCGTATTTCTGCTGCTTTTTTAAAGGGCCTAAAGGATCCTCTCCTCCTAGGTTTTTCAAGCAAACCTTTTATTTTCTGGGATATTTTGCAAAATGTCACAGGGACTCACCTGCTTCTCTTATTGCTCTTTATGAGGATAACAACGTCAAGGAGAAAAACTAACACTATTTACTCCCAGTGTCCAAAATTGGCTCCACCACTGAACAGCGGATTTAGAGACACTGTATGGCAATTTGGAGACTGTCCTGTCTTCCAGCAAAGAAATGGTGGCAAAGTGGAAGGGCCTCCTGCTCAACGCGGGCTGACTTCATCCAACCCAAGGAATGTCATCCCCACCCACCCAACTGCCTTCCCAACGTGCAAATGGCCCCCATGTGGGTAGCATCCCATGGGAAGGAGCTTCATGCCTGCATGATGGCCCATGCATCACCACGAGAAAGCTCGTATCACTTGCCTGGAAAGGAGCAGGTCCTTCTAGCAAACCAGCCCGTTCCCCAACTGGTTAGGATGAGGAAAGGGAGACCGATTGTACATCTCCATGGGAATTACTGTGCCCTTGTCCAACTCGCTTGCAGTTCCCTTTCAGATCCTGCTTCTGTCTCTCACATAAATTGGCTCTGCCCTGCACACGGTGTCCTGGTGCCTCTGGAGAGCCGTGGGAGAGTGAAGAGCTGTTTTGCCTGGTTACCTGGGAATGAGGGATTTAGCGTGTGACATTTGGTGTATTTGCAGGGCAAAACAAGAGAAAATGCCAGGCAGGTTATCTGCAGCAAAGCACTTGAATCCCGACTCCATTCTGAATGAGAGGTGCCAGCTGG
>JAVCKT010006300.1:13744-31288 GCA_032273925.1 Rhynchotus rufescens | reverse complement strand
CCTACTACCATTGTACAACAAAAAATCCTTTTACTTTTTTTTTTTTTTTTGTGATAAAGAAGTTATGGAAAGGGTAACAGTTGTTCTCCTGAGACAGTTATAATCATAAGCTATGGCAGAACTGACCCCAACCTCTCAGACACTTAATAAACAGAAACAAGAGCTCCTCTCACATCCTAGGTTTCACATTACGTGGTTTCAGAGTACACATGCTGTATAATGACTGTTTACACATTTTAAAAAGGACTAACTCTAACTCGTTCCTGGCATCCATCTCAAATATATTCGATCCTAAAATGCTTTGTGAAGTTTCAATGGCACACCCTCCTATTTCAAAAACAGTAACAAAAATTCAACCCAAATTCTAGCTCACATATGAAGCAAAACATTCTAAATCCTGTCTAAACCATCCATTCTTCCCAAAGTACAAGGATGTTTATGCTCTTGCCTAAGGGAAGATAAACAGAGCAGCATACCACTCCATATTTGTAAATGTTAAGTCCTCTTCAAGGTAGTAACTGGCTTCTGTATGCACCAGGCCTGTTTCTTCATTGCTCACAAAGCTCTAATACGGCATATGGTTATTCACAAATCGAAACAACAAAGATAAATGGTCCCATACAGAAAAACATTTACCATCTTATTCTTTCTTATTCTACATATTATTCATATTCCAAGATACTTTCCAAAACTGTCTGCAAAAATACCTCCTTATTGTGGTTCAGTGGCCCCATAGAATAGGGGAATAATTCCCCAGGTCAGTGAGACTACTGCACCTTCAGTCCGCCATATATCAGAAATAACTCTACTGTGAAAGTGGCAGAACTGTACTATTTATATAATAAATTTACCTAAAATGTGATGGAGATTAGTAAGGATTAGGTACTACCCATACCAACTGAATATAAGGCCAAAGAACTCCAACAGATAGAAGATTCTGAGTGAGGAACCCAAGGACAACTCTTTAATGTGTATGTGCAGTTCTAAAATAGACTCCTGCAAGCATACTGGTTAATATAACATGCTGCTTGCCAAATATGTACTTTAAAAATAGTAGTCAACTGTATAGCATACCTTGAGTGGTGTTAAAACTGCCTAGAGGTTGTTATACAATGACTATGGCAAGTCGCAACACGCTTTCAGTGAAAAAGTTCTAAAACAGCAAAAATAAAGCCACATAGTTTCTTCAATGAGTACTTTAAGTGGGGCCTATTCAGATGTTTACAGTTTGGCACTTAGCTCTACAGTTGGGCATCAAAGGAAAAATGTCCAGTGCATCAGAAGTCTGTTTATCTACAGCTCTAACAGCATGCAGGTATAACATTGTGTCCAGAGAAGAATGACTTTATACATTCTTCTTTTAAAATCTTGGCCTAGATTACAACTTTGGAAGCCTGTGGGAAAAGCAAACAATTTTTTTTTGATGTTCTGCTAAACTTTGATTGAGGGAATGCTATCCCAAACTTCCATGCCTCCCTTTCCCAAAAAGATTTCCAGCCTGTATGAAACCTAGCTTACAAGCTCAGTATAGCAGTTTTTTTTTTATTTGTTACTACTGATCAGAACATTATTCTCAATTTTTTCTGTTTTGTTTTATGTTACCATGATTTGGAAAAAAATAATATTGACCATATTTGCCATTGTTTTCAAATCAATACTAACTGTGCAATTTTTAATTTGTTTTTGACTCATTGTAGGTTCGAAACAAGAGCAAGGCTGCTAAGGCCGGGCTACGTGAGGGGGATGAGGTGGTGTCTATCAATGGCAAACCCTGCGGAGACTTAACCTACGCTGAAGTTATTGTTCTAATGGAAAGCTTGACTGATGTCCTGCAGATGCTTATCAAGAGGTACAGGACTGCTCAAAATGCTTTAGTGTAATTCAGTGAACTGTGTAGAAAATGGGGATGTTGAATACACTTATTTACAGACCTATACTGTGAGCTTTTCACTGAAAGTTCTCTTGTTTAAGTCTGTAAGATTGGCAGCCTGCTTCCATGTATGAAAAAGGGAGAGAAATCAGAGTATTTGCTATAAAGGAATTAATTCCTAATTCAAATTGTACAGTTCGTGCACAGTACTAAGGCTACAGTCTCCAAATATAACAATTTTATTTATTGTTAAGTATCCAAGATACGTACAAGGTATTGACTAGCATGATATCTGAGTACTGCAGTCTTGAGTTTAATTATTCCTTCCAACCTTTTGAAGTAACGAAGTGTTGTTATTCTCTGTAGATAGGGCAGTGAGGCTTACAAAAAGCATAGACTGTATAGATTGAGAAAGTGTTGCACAGATATGCCCTGATGATGACATGGCAAATGGTCGTCTTGGGTGGCAGAATGTGTTAGTAGTCAGAAGTGGGAGTGGGTCTGGAAACCATGAATTCTATTTCTGTATCTGTTATCACTTTGCTAGATGAGGTGGGGCAAGCCACTTACAGCTCTCTGAGTTTCAGCCTCTTCATTTATAACATAGTGACAGTGAGTATATTTTCCCTTAAAAATGCTTCCTATTTCTTACAGCAGAGAACCTTTATGTAAATTTAGGACCAAGTCAGCACTCCTGCTCATTGCACGCATCAGTCCACTCTAAAGACTGCTTTGTGTGATCAGTGTAATACATGCTATCTGGGAGTTTATAATCATTAATAGTTAAGTGGGGCCAAAATTAGAATAGTTTTCCGAAATCACATTCTCTCAAAACTTTGTGATTCAAACAAGATGAACTCTGAATTTCCTGGACAGTGGATGAGAAAAGGAAGAAAAGACCAGAGACTTTCTCATTCTGTAGAAGGAATTACAGCTCCCTCCTGAGCTACTGCAGTTCCCTGTGTTTGCTCTCTCACAGACAGCAGTTGCAGGCCGAGGGGGTCAGGACTCATCCCTCCTCCTAACAGTTAACAAGGCAGTGTCAGTGGAAAGGCTCTAGAAGGACTCTGGTGCAAAAAAAAAAGGCATTTGTCTGCACTTACCAGGGACTTCGGAAAGAGCAACTCATGCACAGGAGCACTCTGAGCACTCTGTGTTCTGCAACTCATGCACAGGAACTGATGTGTCCAGTAGTTGGAAGCTGTTACTTGCTTTCAAGACAAGAGACTCCAAAGGAACATCCATTTTATTTAAAATCAACATGATCTGCATGCCTTGTGTGTGCATGTGGTCTTGAGCTGAGCAATTGACTAACGTAACGATATCAAGGGAATGGTGATGGCTGAGGCTTACAGCTTGCCTTTTGCATTACAGTTTTAGCAGGGTATTATTTGAGTGTTCCTTATGTGGTATCTGCAGTCTTATATTTTTATTGACATGACTATGACAACTGTACTTTTAAAAATGAATTTTGTGGCTGACTGGCCACATTCTTTGCAGCCATACATGTAACTTTATTTGCTTTCACTACTGCCTGCTGCAGCTTCTTAACTGATATTTCAGTTGGACTGAAGGCCACGTTATGCTCTGGTTGCAAGTGACAGCATATTTTATATTGACTCAATTGCCCCTACTTGAATGCATGGTAAACAGCAAGACATGTCCTGAAAATCAAACTAAATCAGAATGCTTAGACCTCATAATAGTGTTTTATGGAATGAAACCCCGGGTCTGTTAAAAATTTTAAAAAATTATGGTTGCATAACAACTGGCTTATTTTGAAAGGAATTAAAATGTTCCACAGGAATTTACCAGGAGCATCTATAAAA
This sequence comes from Rhynchotus rufescens, assembly GCA_032273925.1. Lineage (NCBI taxonomy): Eukaryota > Metazoa > Chordata > Aves > Tinamiformes > Tinamidae > Rhynchotus > Rhynchotus rufescens. The sequence continues at coordinate 27,589 of JAVCKT010006300.1, read as the reverse complement.
TTCTCATCAGCTATCCTTCCCCAACACCCTGTCCCTCCTCTGTTACTAGTATCTTCCAGGGCAGATAAACTGAAACACTTCCTCCCCTGCCACCTTCTTTCTGGCACCCCTCCTAGGTTTGTTCATGGATAAGGACCCTCTCAGAACTACCACTGGAAGGATTTTTCAGGAAGTGACTTCTCCTCTGAAAGTAATGAGTAGCAAATGACCCCTTTCTTTTACAAAAAGTTTCTCTGATCCCCTGTAAAACTCAGTCAGTTGCTGACTAGAAGCTGCCAAAAAATCTTCGGTTTGCAGGATCAGAGGAAGAAGATACCTCACAGCACAACTGCTCTCCAGATACCACTTCAGGGGGGCATCTTACTGACCTTCCTAACAAATTGTGAAGAGGTATCCAGGAAACACTGAGAGTGGGGACAGAAATGCTAGCCTGCCCTTTGCACGTCAGTGTAGGAGCTCCTGGGACACTGCTAGGACAACAACAACAACGAAAGAAAAGATCTAAGGGGAAGAAGGGAGTGTGCTGAATGCATACCAAAATGAAATGCACCATGTAGGGAGTAAAACATGACTCTGAGACTGACAAACCCCTTTGTGCTGAGTTCATGAGTTCTTCTTCCTTCCTGGAATTACACCAGAGCTATTGTTCCTGCAGCGAGCTGGAAAGACCTGAAACAAAAATCATAATTTGACAAAACAGAATCACTAATGACAAAAAAAGAGATCAGACCCAGTACTCTGTTTCTTGACTCATGGATACTCATTTATGTCTATATAGAGTAGAAGTATATCCATAAGTATCAAGGGCCTTTTAAGGTGGAAATCTTTCCCTCTCACACATACACACAATCACTCAGCTACCAATAAAGGCTAACATTCAGCTGGCCCTGCCCCTAGTCTCATATCCTACAAGGAAATGTTTATGGATTCCTGTAATTTATCTCTACTTAGAAGCAGTACAACTGATCATTCAAATAGCATAATATGATGGAATCCAGCAGCACTCACAAAGACCTCCCTAAATTAAAATCTGTCTGACCTTTACATAGCCCCATATGTGTTTTAATGGATGTTATACATTCTATGCTATTTGAGGCAGATCCAGGCTGCTACAATCAGTATGCCACATGGCTAGAAATGCAAGTGTTGTTGAAGCTTCTTCAGTACACTAACAGATTTATTTTCTCTGTTGCTTTTTCCAGATGTTCTTTTGTAAGGAGTTTCAAAGTTTGGAGTACTTGGGACCTGCTTTTGATTTCAGAATTCCCTATAAATGTAGTTTTTTGAGGGCATCTACTGTTTCCTTGAACTGAAAAAAAAATGTTTTGCTACTTTCTGGTCAATAGAAAGCTTCAATAACATGTTGCTGTCTTGATGCTAAGAAAGGGTTTCTGCTAGAATTAACACTTGTTGCTTTTGCTCATAGTAATGAAAGGGGAAGCTAAAGGATATATTCAGAGTCATAGCAGTAATAAAACAGCCTAACTAATTGGGCTAGGGGAATTAATAGCTCAAAAAAGAGAGAGAGATTTAGCAGGCTTCAGGTAGTCATAGTTACATTCACCAGTTAGATTTTTTATTTTTTTAAACAAACTAGGAAATAGCATATAACTTCATTCACTACTCTTTTTCACTGGTTCACAGGAATAGACCTAGTTTTTTTAAATTTAAAGATATATAAGGATTCTCACAAAGGAATTCTCTGAATGTGTACTTTAAGTATTTATTTACCTCTTCCTTATCTCTATTTGGTAATTTCCTATCTCTGAGGGATGTGTAATGTGTGATGATGTTATGTAAAATGGTTGCAGTAGCCACAGAGCCAAAAATGCATGCCTATTCTGATGTCATATGAAGTTGATTTTCACATGCACATGTGAAATATGAAGAAGCATTATCCTAGGAATCTTAGCAGTATTCATCTGGCAGCACTAAAGCAGAAATGTGTCTGTGAAGCCATACTGACATTTGCAATGATGTAAGTTGAGACTGCAGAAAGATGGCAGTGGAATATAGTAAATGTCCTACAGCAGTTTCTCTCTTACTGCACTATTAATTTAAAGGATTGTGGAAGATACAAAGATGTTTTAATATAAGACTTCTAGGTAATGGGACTTCTGCTACTTAAATGGACCTGCTAGTAGACATCGTGAATAATTTTAGGGGGAAAAAATATACAGAAATCACTCTTGTAATTGTACTTACAATTGCTGTACTTACAGCAGCTTACTTTCTTGAATTACTTGTTTATGTATGTGCAGATCCTCCAGTGGAATAAATGAAACCTTGAGCGCTGAAAGAGAAAATGGAAAGCACGATAACATAAAAAATGAGGACTATAGGGAAAGTGCCACACTGCAAATTAACACAGCCAAAGAAACACCCCACACAGAATTCTGCATCACAGAGATATACAATGAGACTCACCAAGGAGCAGAGAAAAGCAATATAAAATTTTCTGAAATGAAACAAGAGACCACACAGAGCCACAGAATTACTCCTAAAGTGACAGGAACCTCCAAAGTGCTGGTGACAGATGAGGCTGCTTTCAGAGGGAAGATAGAAGAAAGAAGGCCAGGCACTATGGTTGAGCTGCAGTTGTCCCTCTCACATGACAGGCACAAGGGCACCAATGCTCCTGCTGTGACTTTCTTAGGGGCAGAAAAATGCATCCCTTCAGAAACAGGACCCAGTGTAAAACAGGATGGGACTAGCCCTGTAATTGCAATTCCCCTGGGTGTGAAAGAGGGCAACATCCAGTGGTCAAGCAAAGTAGTCCAGGTTTCTAGTGGCAAAGAGATCAAGACGATCCAAAGTGCAGCTCCATCTCTCCCCAGGGTGGAGGTGATCCTAGACTGTTCGGACAGGCAGAAGGAAGCATCCAGGTCTCTAGCAGAAAGGGGGTGTGCTGATTCTCAAGTGGAAGGAGGGCAGTCAGAAGCACCTCCTTCCCTCCTCTCCCTTGCAATCTCATCAGAAGGCACAGAGCAGGGAGAAGACGACCAGAACTCGGAAAGGGATCAGAGCAGACCTCTCAAGCACAGAGCAAGGCACGCAAGTAAGTATGTTCCATCTAAATCATTTGCCCTGCCTGAAAGTACCTTTTGTAACTTGGAACATCATTGCAGAATGTAGAGTGCATTAGAAAAAGACTTTAAAGAGTTCTTTCTGCAGTTTTCTAATTTTCCCCTCTCTCTCTCTCTCTCTCTCTTCAAAGATGATTCTATTTTTGCTTCCTCTATTTTTTTGGAGTAATATAATGCTCCTGGTGACAGGCCAAGAGTATAGCCATGCTTTAACAGTGCTGAATAACTTCGCTTAGTAGACTTACACTTTGAAATGTTAACTCATTATTTTGTCCACTGAAAATTATTTATATCTCTTAAAAAGGCTGAATTCTGCCAGCCATTCAATGTTTATTGAGAGGTAATTTGTAGAATATTAACAAAAAAGGCAAGTTACTTGCACGTGTCTGAATCAATCCTGTCTTTCTCCTTTTATAGGAAAATCTTTGTGTTTTCATTTGCATCTTCAAAATCAGGCTGCTTCTCTTAATAGGTGATAATAAAAAAGACTAGTAGAAATGCTGAATGTTGCCTGCATGAGAGACTTTGACAGACACTAGCATGTGTATAACTGTTATATGATCCTTTCAGTTTTGTAAGCCTTCTCTAGACTGTAAAGTGAACTTACGATTTCTTCTGACTCCCTTATCCAGAGGTCAGCCTCAAAATCTATCCAAGAAGTTTATATGAAAGTAAACTGAAAATGCAATTGAATACAGTATTACTTGACTGTACATATCAAGAAATTATATATTTTGTTTATTTATTATCTTATTCAGTTGGGATCTTTCTATTGGTTGTTCTTTCCCAACAATGTTAAGAATCCTGTCCAGGGATTTAGTAGCAGTATGGCAAAGGTACTTGAATGTGTGCAATGATATATTGTAGCAGTAAACTATTTCATATGCAGTGTTGGAATTACGCTGCTAACCCATTGCTAATTCCTCTGTAAGCATATTTTTAGCATGAAAACCATTTGTACCTTCTTGGCAAGTGGATTAAGCAGTTACTTTAGCTTAAGTGTCTGTACGTAATCCACATATTTATGGCATATTAAATGGAGCGAGGAAGAAGAGTGCACATGCCTTACATTTTGGTTGTGAAGTTAGAGGCAACTGTGGGACTATGGCTTCCTTTCTTAGTGAATTACTTGTGTTGCCTGTCTAAAAAGACAACTGTGTACAGAATGAGCCTATTACCGGATAAACTTTTCATGTAGAACACTCATTTTACCATTTTTCCATCTCAAATATGACAGTCTCAATCCTTTCTAACTAGTGGCAAGTCTTTATCCATTGGGATCATAGATATAAACTTTAAAACATTTGCTTTTTTATGGAAGTGTTTGTAAAATTGTATCTACACATTAGAAATATACCAAGCATAAGGGAATAGTTTGCATGCAGCATATAATACATATTTATTCTAAAATTAAACATTAAAATGTGATACTTAAGTCTAAAGTCTAAAAAGACTTAAGTCTAAGTATTTTTAAGTCTAAAATAGCCTATGGAAATGAGCTTTAAAAATACACTAGCAAAGTGAAAAGTTTCAATTTTTCCTTTCCACAGAAAAGCTCAAAATCTTTTCTAGAAAAAAAAAAAACCACTGCTGATGCAAGTATCTTGTTAGAAAGCATGGAACTTGTGTGATAAGGGGAGATCATTTCTGTTTGCACAGTCACTCTGGAGTTAAAGGCAGTTCCTTGGGAAAATGTCTCCAGTGATTCCTGCAAGCATTTGGCCTGTCAAAAAACATGATTTGGCCCTTCTGAAATAAAATATTACAAAATATTACAATATTACAGGCACCACGTTCTTTTCTATTTTATAGGTTCTTGTGAGAGCCACTGGTCCAGCCATGCTGTCATCTGGCATAATGGCAAAATTCCAATTGTCTTTAATAGGAGAAGTATCAGGCTCCATCTTCTGACATGGCTAACGGGATCATTAATAGAAAATATATCACATGGCTTTCTTTAATAAGCTTGTTTTACTTATGCCAGCAGAAGAAACTGATAGTAACCACTTTACTTGTTTATTTTGATATATCAGAAGCTTTTTTTCATTTTGAAATTAATTGGAAGCAGAGGAACTTAATTAATTGGAAGAAGAAAACTTAGGCAGACACAGCTTTAAATTTCAGGGTTTTTTTAAACAGAGACTCTAGCAGGGCTGTCATTTGTGAGTGGCAGTGGTGCAAGCAGCAGCTGATTCGCATTGCCCATGAGGCACATGCTCCATGTCTTACAGTAAGGCAGCAGTGGTGCTGATGCATAGTCAGTTTAGCAGCTTTGCAGCTGTAGCTACTCCTGCATCCTGTCACATGACTTTATGAGAACCAATAAGTTATGCTTTGAAAAATATATATTATTGATGTATGCTAGTGAATACTCTTGAGGAGTTAGCAGAGCCTCCCCTATTAGGTTCTTAAACATGTATTCATTCCTGCCACATATTTTAAATATTCTGGAGATGTTATATCCTATACAATTCTGGAATATGTTTCAAGAAAGAGATGTCTGTTAAAGGACTGCAATCTGTTTTCATTGAGCACCATAGCCAAATTCTCACCACCTTCCAGAGGTCTGTCTTTGTGCTAATAGTTTCTCTGTATGATTCTGTGGATGTATGCTTCCTTTTATGTAGCTTATACCTATAACCGTACATATTTTTTATCATCTATACCCATTTTTGATAATGCATACGAATAAAATAAAGACATGAAAATAGATGACAGAACCTACTACCATTTCCATACACCCAGTTTCACTGCTCTCAGATGTTAAGCATTCATGGGCCTTGCTGGCTGGGAATCTCTGCCATAGAAGCTGCGGTCAAACACTTGCTAAATGCCATAGCACAGAAATCAAATAAATGAGAAAATATCATCCAGCTGTTGCTGCTGAGATGACTAATGGGAACAGAAATCCAGAAAGCTAGAAATAGTTAGACTGACACACGTAACACGCCTGTTGAACTAAGAAAGTCCTAAAGAAAGCAATGTGGCATACAAACTTCTATGGGTGTGATTCTAAAGGAGGAATGTTGGGTATGGAATTCATACCACAGCTGTCAGTGTGGGAAAAACTTAAGTATAGCGATCTCTACATTCACGGGAAGATAAATATCTTAATATGTGGGAAGGGCATAGTGGATAAATTTCACCAGAGACAGATGCAGAGCCACTTGTTTGAATGCTCCTGGTATTTCTGTGGGCCACATTCTATTAAACGTATACTTTGATTCTTTCCACAGGACTCCGGCGAAGTGAGAGCCTGTCTGAAAAGCAGGTCAAAGAAGCCAAATCCAAATGTAAAAGTATTGCATTGCTGCTGACGGCAGCTCCCAACCCCAATTCCAAGGGGGTGTTGATGTTCAAGAAGCGTCGCCAAAGAGCGAGGAAATACACTCTGGTCAGCTACGGCACTGGGGAGCTCGAACGTTACGAAGACGAAGGTGAAGAAGGGGAAGGTGAAGAGGGTGACAAAGAAAACACTTTCGAAGTGAGTTTGCTTGCAACAAGCGAGTCAGAAATAGATGAAGATTTCTTCTCTGAGATTGACAAGGAAGGCAAGATTGTGACATTTGACTGGGACAGTGGTCTACTTGAAGTCGAAAAGAAGGCAAAAAGTGGAGACGAGATGCAGACGCTTCCAGAGACCACGGGCAAAGGGGCCCTCATGTTTGCCAGGAGGCGGCAGAGGATGGATCAGATTACTGCTGAGCAAGAGGAGATGAAGGCACGCACCGGGCACGCTGAGGAACGGAGCGAAGCCACCATGTCAGAAAGCTTCCAGAAAGTGAGCTGTGCAGCCTATCAGACAAAAGAGGAAGAAATGTCAAGCAGGCAGACCTCTGCGAGCAAGAGCTACCTAGATGTGAGCCAGAATCACAGCAAAATGGTACAACAGAATGGCTTTGGGTTGGCGCCAGACTCAGCTTTCTCTTTTCAGAGCTCTGAAGTTCAAAAAGCTGCCTCGCTGAATAAAACAGCTAAGCCCTTCCCTGCCGGGGTCCAGAACCGAGCAGCTGCACCATTTTCACCCACAAGAAATATAGCGAGTCCTCTCTCTGACATACCAGCCCCTCCTCCGTACGCCGCTGTCAGCCCCCCTCCTGAGGTCTTGTACAGGCCAGTATCTGCTCCCGTAGCCCTCAGGGCCGCGCCAGTCACGTGGTCCTCCACAGAGCCACCCGAACACATAGCAACCCGAGACGAACGGATCGCAGTGCCAGCCAAGAGAACGGGCATACTGCAAGAGGCAAAGAGAAGAAGCACTACAAAACCAATGTTCACCTTCAAAGAATCACCCAAAGTCAGTCCTAATCCTGCCCTGTTATCCCTTGTACACAATGCAGAGGGTAAACGAGGTACTGGGGCTGGCTTTGAGTCAGGACCCGAGGAAGACTACCTCAGTTTGGGAGCAGAAGCTTGCAATTTCATGCAGACTCAAGCATCTAAACAAAAGACCCCTCCTCCTGTTGCTCCAAAGCCCTCAGTCAAGGTCTCTCCTGCTGCTGATACCCCAATTTCACCAGTTTGGTCACCTCCAGCTGTAGCTTCCATCAAGGCTCCTTCCTTCCCGGCTCCAGTCTCACCTCAGGCAGCATATCCTGCACCACTCAAACCCCCGCAGTATCCCCATTCTCCTCCAGCACGTCCCCCAAGTACTCTTAACCTAGCTGGTCCTTTTAAAGGGCCTCAGGCAACCATAGCAAGTCCAAGCAACACACCTAAGGCAACACCAACCACACCAAGTGCTGGAGGAAAGAAGCCAACCTTTGAGATACCGCCAGCTATGAGTGGAAAAGGAGCACAGTTATTTGCCAGAAGGCAGTCTCGAATGGAGAAGTACGTGGTAGATTCAGAGACTGTGCAAGCAAACATAGCACGAGCCCCATCCCCAACTCCATCTTTACCAGCTTCTTGGAAATACTCATCTAACGTTCGAGCACCGCCGCCTGTTGCTTACAACCCCATTCTCTGCCCATCTTATCCTCCTGCTGCTACCAAGCCTTCCTCTCAACCTGCTGCTGCTACCAAAAATACTAAAAGAAAACCTAAGAAGGTTCTCAATGCTTTGGATGTTATGAAGCATAAGCCTTACCAACTTGATGCATCTTTATTTACTTTTCAACCTCCATCCAGTACTAAGGAAAGTCTAGGGATTAAGCAGGCATCAAAGTTGTCTGCTTCAAAACAAGGTCTACCGTTAAGACCACTCAGTGCTGGCTCTCCTACTAATGTCCGGGCATCTTCAGTCTACTCCGTACCAGCCTACGGTTCACAACCTTCGTTCCAGTCGAACGCCTCTACCCCAGTAAATGAATCATTTTCACCTACAGGTTACTCTGCATTTTCTAGGCCAGAAACCATCACGTCCTCTTTGTTTACTGCTCCGAGGCCAAAATTTTCTGCAAAGAAAGTTGGCGTCCCTGCACAGGTGTGGAAGCCATCGATTATTGAAGAGTAAACCTTGCAGCTGCAACTCAGTGTCCACTTTGCTTGCAATTAATTTTTTGCAGTGGTAACCTGGCACACCAAGAGTGCCAATAGTAGTCCTTTGCTTACTTAATAACTTCAGATTATCACCTAAAATCTGGGTCCAAAATATTTACACTTTTTTAAGAAATGAAAATTGATATAAATTTTAGCACATTTATGCATATTATCACATGCTTTATATATGTAACATCCTGAAATGCATAGGTACAATTGTATTAAGTAAGCAGGACACTTGGCTTTTTTTGCTTTAAGACTACAGCAAAAATGACAGTAAGCAGTATTCTTGGTATGTCAAACTACTAGAAAAGAGGGTTTTTTTTCTCCTTCACATCCCAAATTATATTATAAAGACCTAGAGATTTGAGGACAATCCATGTTTTTAAAAATGCTTTATTAAATAATATTAATAGTAATATGTTTACTTACATAGCATTGAGCTATGTAAGCATAGCATAATATTAGACTCTGACTGATTACTAGTGGGATATAGGTGGACAGACCTTTGGGTCTGCACAGTGAGAGTGAGTGAATTCAGTGAGAATCTGTCCAGGCACAAAGGTCATTCTGCAGGAATCTGATCGATCAGTCAGCGGATTAGCTGTAAGTTATGTGGATCAGCTCTGATCCAACATCAGAAATTGCCTCTGTGATTTCACAGAGAATGTGCTATAAGAGATGCTAGAGTGTAGAGAAGAGTAACTTAAAGAAGGTAAAAAAAAGCACCTGGAAAAGTTGTTAAAGATTTCCCATTTTGGGGAAATTTTTAACTAAATTTGACATCCCAAGTGCATATTTTTAGTCTTGACTTGCCTCAACTCTGGCAAGCCAGTAAACCAAAATTATTGGATGGTCAGAAGGGTGAGTTGAGTTTTGCAGCTGCAATGAAATGCAATACTTTCTCATGAAAGCACAGTGATTAAAAACGGAAGGAATAGATGTATTTGAGAGTAGGGATCTTTGCCACAGAGTAGTACGTCCCCCAGAAATCAGCATATAACACGATATCAGAATTATGATCTTGTTTTCCTGTTGGTCTCTCATACACGTTTTCTTATTTTCACTTTGGGCTTTACAGTGCTTCTTCCACTTTTGCTCATTTTATTCTGGTCTCATACCTTCACCTTTTGTATTATATTATATTATTTAACCCAATATAATTGTGGTATTGAGGACTAAGGATTGAAATACTGCTACTGTAGAAAATTCTTATGAGTATGTGATCTTGAATCCTACTGAGCAATACTGCAAGGCATAGTCTTGCTGAAATCAAGGGGCTATATTTGAATAGCTGAGTATGTTATTCAGTAAGCAGTCCTGTTAACATCACTGGTGCTAGTTCTGAAACAAGGTGTTGTTTCACACAACTGAGAGTATCAGAATCCACCCCAGGTGCTATGCTAAAAGATTAAAGCATCACTGTGAATAAAGGTGGCAGAATCTTCTGATACATTTTTTTTAAAGTACAAGACAACTAGCTATGGACCAGATTATGGATCTTTTATATCATACTGGTGCATATGATTTTAATAGATATCATGAATAAAGTATTTCCCAGTATGAGCAAAATCTCTGTAGTTTAGTCCTGTGATGGTAACTCATAACTGCAATCAAATCTGAAAAAAATACATTTGGTTGTACATATAAAAACCAGATTGGAATCAAAGCCTAATTAAGTCATTATAAAGCCTAATTAAGCTACTCCTTTGAATTTTGGACCTCTAGAATCCCATTTTTGCCTTTGACTTTTGAAATGGGATCCTGACTGCACTAGAAGAAAATGACCAAGTGATTCATCTTATTCTCAAATTCAGGAGAATGGTGGAAATTTTTAGGGGAAAAAAAGCCTGGAAAGCTCAAGAAAGAATTACACTGCCTATGCCTAGAAATAGGAAAGAGCAATATTTTAATCCTCTGGAGATCTCCCTTCCATTTGTTTTCCACTGTATTTCCATGCTGTATTTTTCTTCTACCATTAAACTTGTCCCTTTCTTCTCTGTCTTTTTTCTTGGGGCGTAGTTCTGTTTCATTTATATATACAGACTGACAGTCTGTAAATTTTATGGGAACTCTAGTTTCTATTCAGTCCTATTACTATGAAAACTCCTTCCTTCCTTTCTTGTTCTCCATTAAAAGTCTTACCTTAAAATTGCATACACTATTTTAGGTCCAAATTAAAAATACCAGTATCTACTTGGAGTAAGTTAAACCAAAGATAAAGACAGTGCTGCTAGACAGATTCAGATAGATACAATCACTTTCAAAAAGCCTCATATTGCCTTAAATTTTTTTTTACAGTCTTCTCCTATAAAGTATATTTGTAAATTATAATCTAGACTTGTTTACACCTTCCTGCTCACAAATAATTTTCCTATTGAGTTCTTTCAGTAATTTTGTACTTTTACCACAAATATTGATGTTAATGTATATGACTGTAAGTGAGATAGACTAATTTACACTGTATGGCCATCAGCTAGCTCAGTCAGGCTCAGGTCAGTAACTTTTGCAGGTCCTCACTAGCTGCTCAGTGTCCAGTGTGAAATACGCAGATTCCTGCAGTTTAGCTGCTAGCATATATAAGCCTACATTATTTTTGCCAAGTAAGAAAATGGGCATTATTATTATAAATGTCAGAAGAGGGAACAAGGGGTGAATCTGGGCTTTATTCTCATTCCAAAGGAAATCACTTCTCCAGAAAACTGAAATTCAGTAAAGTAGGACCTAGAGGAGAGCTGTGGATTGAACCTGAACATTTCAGTTTCCTGCATCCTTTACCTAGACTAAATATACTTCAAAGACAGGAATGCCTAACTGTCAATTTAAAGGTCACTAAAGATTCTATTTCTTTAATTTTCAGCAAAAACCCAATAGTTTATTTAGTCAACTTTAACATAAGCACATCTACAGCTACAAGAAAGGTAAAAAAAAAAAAAAAAAGAAATGAAACCAAGCTGAATATTTATATCTTGCTCATATGTAGATTTCTTGCTGTTGTTGAAACACTGGTATTTAGTGTGGCCTATAGCAATGACAACAGAGTGTTCCAAAAGCCCTACATGTGCTTTATGTGTATCACTAGTGCTCCTAACTCAGGCAGGATATTTTGAAAACCCCATTCAAAGTCCAGGCTTGAATCCAATTTTGTATACATACATCCTTATGCCTGCATAGTATTTGGATCTGACTTGGCTTCAAGTCAGTAACTTACCTTATACTGCAGGAGAAAACTAGCTTAATTGACAGTTTTATGCAAACAGTAATCTTTTACTTTTGTGAAGCAGGTATTTCGAGGAAAGCTGAACTGTGCACTGTTATGGGTACAAATGAAAAGCTGCAGGTGATGTGAGGCATAGAAGAAATGTCAAGAAAATGAACTCTTTATATTAAGGAGCATTTGAAATTGTATTTTGAAAGGGAAATGAACTTTTCTAAACAGTTTTATCAAAGAACTATTAAAATTACTTTAATATAATATGAAGAGACCATGGAGACACACTGCTTTTGCTTACTATGTGAGCATATTTAGCAATGAATTTTTCTGACTTCTAATAACACTACTTCAGTTATGCTTATATTAAAAAGCTATGTGAGTGCTTTATGTTATTTTTAGCACATTTAATTTTAGTGTAGTATAGGTATTACATTGCACCAATTTGGATCTCACACTGTAGAAAGCCTTTCCATGAAAATAGCTACCTCAATAAAGGGTTGCATGTTTTCATTTCCTCATTCAGTTAAAAACCTCTCATTAGAAAGCTTGAATTGAAATCTTTTGTTTTGAAGATCACTAGCTTTTAGAAAGTTAGAAGTTCTGTTGCAAAAATAAGAGTCAAAATTTAGTTCTTGAACAACTTCTCTCCCCTTCTCTAGGGGAACTAGACTCTTACCATGTTCCTGCTCATCAAAAGGTAACATACTATGAAACAAACAGATATTTCAATGATTTCTTTTCTGCAGCAACATTACCATCTTTTAGAAGTAAGACTCATTCTTTCACTTTTTGCACACTAGGAATCATTTTGTCTGGGTCCTAAGACACCTGACAATATCCCGCTACACTGAGCTGCTGCGTTCTGAAAGCACCAGGTCGGTGGATAGAGACTCTGTAACACCAAGGCTCAAATGAAGAGTACTCACTCTGATACAGTCACAGTCCCCTTACTGCACAAAATGCCTGTTTCAGTGCTAGGCACACAGAAAAGTCATTTTGAGGTCAAGTTAATGTAATTTTGAGATAAGCCAAAAAAATAAGGTTCTCTTTGGTTCTAAGTCTTCATGCACTGACACAAAGTATAGCTATCTTAATTTTAACTAAAGCATTCAGGAATCAAGAATGCAAGATCAGAGCTAAAACTGCCGTGTTCTCTTCTGTTGTCATCGTAGCAATCATCCAGCCATGAGTATACTTTCCTTTTGGCAGCGCTGTCATTATTCACTCTAAAATGAATGTTCAGTATTCATTCATAGGAGGATTTGAAACAAGGAAGTACTGATATGTTGCAGTATTGGCGGCCTCCAAAAATTAGGATTGAGGGACTGATGTGTGGTTCAGATAGAAGAGTTAGTGTTAAGTGGCCGAGGAGCGGTTTAGAAAGAGAAAGCTACTCAGATTAGAGGAAGCCAAACAGTGGGGAGAAAGCTTCAGAACAAAAGCAGAGACAGGATAAAATACCCATCAGAAAATCAGGAAACCCTGCAAGTACAAGAGAAAACAATCAATAAGATGGGCTTAATTGTTGTGCACAGAGATAGCTGACTTATTTCCAGCCCATTCAATTTTGCTACATTCTCCTTGGACAATCAAGTAGTCACATCATGGAGCATGATTATTCTCCTCTACTGTTTAGAAGAAGGTATTGTAAAGCAACTAAAATACTCATAACCAGCAAAAAAAAAAAAAAAAAAAAAAAAATAAGTTATTAAAAAAAAAAAGGCCCAAAAAGTGTATCATCAGAGTATTGCTTTGAGAGAGTCATTGATTCTACAGATATATTATCACAGATAGTTCCTAGCATTTTCAGGAAGTCATGTATAAGGAGAACTCTGAAAAAGAGAGTTTAGGAGTATAGAAAAGTATTCTGCAGCACTGGGAAGAAATTATAAAGGCAGTCTGATAATAAATGATGTGAGCTGGGAGGAGCATCTGTTTACCAAGTAACCAGGACATCATCCCAACAAAGGACAAGCCTTAACAACCCTGCTGCTCCAGCCTCTGTGGAGAATCCTCTGCACTCCTCGAGGTACGGAAAGAGCAGCACTGTTTGCAACTAACAAC
>JAVCKT010006297.1:0-24203 GCA_032273925.1 Rhynchotus rufescens | reverse complement strand
AAAGCGCATCACACTGCTAGAGAGAGAGAGAGAGAGAGAGAGATAGAGAGAGAGAGGGGCTCCCTTCCCCTAGGGCAGGGCAAAGGGAGCACTCCAGAGAGGTTATCCCAATTGAATGGGGCATACATCTGTTTTCCCAGCTGTTCTCCTCACAGCTGTACTTCACTACTATGAGGCAAGAGTACCTTCAAGTTCGCAGCACAGCCACCCACCCTAACCCAGCACTTGCCAAAAACACCTACACGCCCTGTAGGTCCCACACTTTCCAACACTAGTCTGGCTGGGCAGGGACAGAGCCTCCACTCCCCTACGCTTACTTTGATTTGAGCTCCAAGCCTTGCCCAGCACCTTAGGATTTTTTTTTTTTTTTTTTTTTGGGTCAGTCCAGCACATCCAGGGACATATTTTCCTGCTCCCCGCATACACCCTTCCACACCTCCTTTCTAGAAGGACTAAAATATCCTGGCAAGCCTGTGAAGCTGGTCAGCCCTGGCTCCAGGCTTATTTTTCCTTCATACCTAGGGCTAGACCACAAGAATAAGAACTTCTCCCACTTCCCCCTAATCCAATTCAGTAAACCACTTTGCACTCGAGACACTCCTTGGCTATCCCCCACCAGAATCTAGGTTAAATAAGTCAGTAGAACAAGTGCAAACACTCTTCAGATACAACTATTTCCCCAGCAATCCTTGATACTCACAGAACAATACTCTAAGAACATATTTTTCTCATGAGGGCAAGCAGCACTTTCTAAAAGCATATTTTCTTACAAGAGAGAGTGATAAGGACCAGATGACTCATGAAAACTTCAGCCAGAAAGTGAGAAGTGAGTGGCAAGGCTGCCTATGAGAAGAAATGTTTGGAGAGTATTAAGTATTAGAGAAGCTATTTCCCCAGAGCACTGCTGCTGTAAAACAGGTTACCCCAGCTTGGAAACCAAGGACTCCTGCCTCCATATCTCCCCAAAGGTATCCTGCAGGAGAAAAAAAGCACCCAACATATTCCCGTTGGAACAAGAAATAGCATCACCCTCCTACAGTAGATACAGCAGAGAGTTGCAACAACAGGCATCTAGTTCTGGCAGACCCTCTGATATAGGAGTTGATGAGTGGACAGAGGACAGCACAAGCATCCTCACACCGAGCCAACACCTTCACCACACTCCTACTGCGTGGAGCCTCACATCCAGCAAAGCTGCTCCTGCAGACCCAGGGAAACCAACCCTCTTGCAGCCATGCACTGCCCTCCCCATCATGCGCTCTACTCACGCAAGACATGGTTCCACTCTTCAGGGTAATTCTCCTCTCTACCGAGATGCAGGAGACCCAAGCAAGTAGCTGAGGTGCCCCACCCTTGCCTTTAAATAGATGGAGAGCTGAGTTGTCCCAGCCCTTCTCATCTCCCCCTGCCAATCAGGCAGAGGAAAGGGTAGGCTGTGGGAGGGGAGGACCTCTTAGGCAGAACTGTCTCCTCCCACCCTTCCCCTCCAGGATGCTAAGGCCAACCCTTCTAAGAAGGTTGCCAGCTACTCCAGGAGGAGATCCAGCTGTGTGTGGCCATGAAGCCAATGGAAAATAGTTTTACAATGAGTGTTTTACTGTCCAGGGCTTTTATCCCACATGGAAAATGGTCAGAAGGATTGAGACTTGGTGGGAAGGGTCTGAGAGGAGGACTGGGCTCTTCAGCTCTGCCTAAACCAGGAGCAGAAGTATCACTAAGTGCTTCAGAAACTACACGATCAAGGTGAAATCCCAGGGCAGAAGGCTGACGCTTGGTTCTGGGACTCCCAGCCATGCTATTAACTCTTGCTTAAGTCTCCAGAGACTGTGGAGCTGCAGATGCAGCCCTTGCCACCAGCTGTCATAGATACGGGAGCTGAAATAGGAAAAACAGCCACAATTTTGCCAACTCTGAGATGCCCTAAAAAATAAAAGCAGTATAGCTTGGCCATGGGGCCATATTGTAGGCAGCTGTCTTGGAGAGATGGGGAAGTATTACTCAGGAACGCTCAGCACCTACCTTTCGTATCTACCCCAGAAGGTCTGGAGAGCTGAGGAGCATAGGGTGCAGGGGGAGAGCAAAACACTATTACAATAAATCAAAATAAACACTGTTAGAGTGAATCGATATAAATCTGTTCTCTGCCTCTGCTTTGGGGAAAGTATGAATCAGGGTGAAAGGATTCCTCTGGAAAAAGTTAGCTAATTACAACATGGCTCAGCTGTAATTATACTGAAGGAGGAGGGGAAAAAAAAAATCAGGCAGAAGGCCAAGCCTGTGGTTTAAAGCTTTCCTTGTCTTGCATATTTGTTTCTAAATCACAAGACACTCTATGTTTTCCTGAAGCGGCCCAGAACTAAAATTCTCTGAAGCACTTTCTTCGTAGTTTCCTGAGGCCCATCATTTTGCTTTCTGCTGAGGACATGGTACTCCCCATCTCTCCTACCTCCCTCAAGCATGACTCTAGAGACTGTCATTGTCAAATGATGGCAGAGCTAGGAGGGAGACTCTTTTGTCTGTTGGAGTTGGGGAGGGAGGGGAAGGGCTTCTGCCTTCTGCCAGATCATTAAGCCCGTTAATCACCTCATGGCACAAGGGGGCTGGGGTAAAAGCCAAAGTGGGTCTTCTCCATCTCTGAGGCTTGGCCCTCAAAGCCCATGGGCCTTCCTTGCTGTGACATGTCCTCTCTCTTCTTCCTCCCCTCCAGAAATCTCAGCATTCCGCCTTTGAAACTTCCCCTTTTCTTCTACAGAAGATCCAACTTCCTTCTGCTCAGGGAGCATGAATGTGTGTGTGTATGTGATTAAATGAATTCCTTTCAAAAGAAAAATTCTGTGAGACTGGGCACATGGAGCCTCTGCGAAGGACCTCAGACATCCATCCAAGGAGATCTGCTATGCCTGGACACAAGGTCTATCAGGTTGCAGGGAGCTTTATTATTGCCACAAACAGTGCCTTTAGCCATGGCAAACTCTTGGCCAGAAGGAGCCACAAGTGTGGAGCAGTGAGTAATATCAGTGGTGATATTACTTAACTAATACCTGAGCCCTGGTTATGAGATTGAGACAGGCGATGACTGCATCTGCACTTGCTTTCTCAAAACTGTCACTTCTAGGTAGGGCAGTGCCAAGAGAAAAGGATGTAGGAGATTCAGCTACCATTGCAGAGGCAGATGAACTTCCAAGTTAGAGACTGCACATGTGCAAGGCCAGAAATCACAAGAAAGAGGCACTCTACAAAGTATGCGTTTTGCTAGGGGTTAGGTATCATCCTCAGATGTTGACCTGAGGCACCTTCTCCATGTGCCTGCACTTTAGAGACAGCCTGGCTCCAAGACCAACTCACTGACCTCTTGCTAGCCTTTCCTTGCACAACATCCTTGTCTTCTTGCTCCTCCTTGGAGGATGAAAATTGCCCTTGTACGATAATCAATCACAATCCTCAAAGAACTGCTGCTGGCTCTGGGGCCTGAATTCAAACCCTGGTATTGATTGCGATCTCTCATTCCTGTAGAAGGGACAGGACATCCCCCTCAATTCTGCTTACACTGAAATAGGAATCATGTTTCGGCATTGTGAAAAGCTTTGATTTATGGTTTGCCTTCTGGTCTGATAGGCACTGGTATGCCCGGGCATACCTGGACCAAGACCCTGGGTGCTGAAGGGTAGAGTTCAGCTACTGCATACTAAGGGTTTTTTTGTTATTGTTGGGTGTCTGTAGTCAGGATTGCTTGGCAGCACTCAAAGAAATATCTCAGTCCAGCAAGTGTCTGAAGCAGAAGAAAAAATTGTCTCCAGTTTTTCTTGTGAGAAATGCCATAACAGACTTAGCATCTTGAGTCATGACTTTGGAGCACTGGGAAAGGGAACAAAGAGGTCTGGCTGAGAAGCCTGTGGATTACGTGTATAAGGTCCACCTGTATATACTGCTGCCAAACTGGGAAGAGCCTGTTTAGGCTACAATTACTCCTTCAGTGATTTGCAACACCTTTCCCCTGGGAGAGCCTCTTTGTACCTGTTTGGTGACTTTGTGTTATGTGGGCTGTGCCATTTTAAATTCAGGATTAGATGCCCAAACCCTATCTCATGGATACACAGCCTCACAGCAGGAATGAGCCACAGCAGGATCTTGAAAGCTTTGTCTGCTGAGACATTTCCGACTACATCCAATTTCCTGGATTAAGAATTGTATGTAAGGCTTCAGCTAGTGCTAGCTGCAGAATCTCTGCTTTCATTAAATCCGTATGGAAATATGTTCCCCAGTGATGAAAATAATTCTGCAAATACTATCCAAGGGTACCTAGGCATGGTGATTTATCTGAGAAAGCCTGAAATTACAGCTTGGGGAAGTGGGAACAGCTTTCATTCTTGCATATAACATAGGGATTTAAGTGTAAGAGATAATTTGAAGTACACGTGGTGAGTTCCCTGCCTCATCCCAAATCTGTGCTCCCCACCTTTCCCCTGCACCCTCCAGCAGAATCCAAGGTTCCTGCTTTGCAGGTGCTCACTCATCACCTCCCTAGCTAGGATGTCTTCGCTGTGGCCCTGAGCAAGGAGCCAGCACAGGACCCTCACTGACCATGTCCTGTTGTGTGTCCTCATCTTGGTGTCAGGACAGGTAGGAGGGATGGGGTGCTGGGTCGCTGCTGTGAGCAGCACTGCTTTGCTATGAGGACTGCTGAGTCTTGCTGCGCTGCTGCTGATCAGTCAGCCTTCCTCTGCAGGGTGTGAGAGCTGTGGGGAACCACCAACTTACGTGGGTTAGCTCCCAGGCTCGAGCGATAAGTATGAGAACTCCTTTCCTGACGATGCTAAAAATACTGACAGTACAGCAAAAAAAAAAAAAAAAAAAAAGAGCCAAGCCTTCGATTAAGTTGGACATGAGTAATCCTGACTCTGAGGCCAGAGTGATGGAGTTAGCAGATCTTTATATCCTGCAACATGATGACCAGGCTTCAGGCCATTTTGCATTTTTATTCAAGCGCACTTGGCATCTGGCATCACAGCAAAGGCAAAGCAAGGCGAGGAGAGGTGGCCTGATGCTTTGGGAGAGCAGTTCTTGGTTTTGACATAAAGAAGTTCTTCCTAAGGACAAAGCCCAGTCTCGGGGGTTGCTGCACATAGAGAAATTCCAATAGCTGCAAATGGAAATCAGTAAAAACTTTAGAACAGTCCAAACAATTACTGCTGATCCAGAGGTGGTCTACAGACTGGTGAAAGCTGGAAGGTGAACACAATAAGACTTAAATTCTGCTGTGGACAGTTGAGTTAGGGTCAAACTCACAGTTTGAAACAGCTCTATTTCTCTGTTTTGAAAGAAAAGAGGGAAAATCAGATTTTGACCAGTGTGGTGAATTTCCTTTTACTTTTCTTTAAATAAATCAATTTGAGGAAATAGATAGCAAGCGAAAGGTAGAAGTAAAAATAAACTGGGATGTAGCTTGTTTTGCACTGTTCAGGTTGTGTGGACACTACAGACAAGGCTTAAAACCTAACCTTTACCAAACGACATGTTTCAAAAGCAGAGCTACAAGCTCAGCAAATGCTGACTATAGAGGGGAAAACATTGCTACTGCCTGCCTGGACATTGGCTAATGACTCCCAGCGGGCCTGCAGCATAAGTGCAATGCAATCCCTGCAGGAAGGATATGGAATATTTTACTAGAATATTACCCTGTGAGCTGCTGATTCATGTTGAGAGTGCAAGAGGAGGGCAATGCCACCCCACATGCACTGCAGGGATGGTCAGATGTATCGGTACTGATGTGCTGGAGTGCAAGAACTGCAGTCTGTCAATTGACTATGGACACTGACTCTCTGTTGCAGCTATATCCAAACCTTTCCTGCCATTTGCTGAGTCTATTTCAAGCCTAAAAACTACCTGCTGAGGCACACTACCTGTTTCAAGCTGTTGGACTGTTAATACAACTTTTGAGACTTGCCGGGCAGAGCTTTATTTGCTGCACATAGTATGCAAAGTGGATGCTGTGTTTGAACATGTTACGACAACGCGCTCTGGTTTCTGCTTTTCCAAGAGGCTGTGTGGGGAAGAAGAATGTTCATGGATTTCAGGCACGTCCTTCTGTAACACCCGTGAGACTGAAACTCAGCTGCTTGCCATTTTTCAGTGAATGATATGTGTACAATCCAATCTGGAATGATAATCCTGGAGAAATAGATTCCTCTAAAGAGGTTTTACTGGCAAGGATGAGAAATGAGACTGAAAATACTCTGTCCTTTGTGCATGTAAAGCGGCACCTATGCTGTGTGTTTATCTCAATGCATTGCAGAAACAGCATCAGAGCTTCTTGTGAGATCAGCAGGGAGCCTACAGCAAGCCAGGCCTTGATTTCACTTTTCTCACTGATACACGCTCTACATGGACCATTTTATCAGCAAGTACTCACCTGCAAGTATTCTTCTGCAGCCAGCCTGTGAGCCAGTGCTACGTGCATGTTTCTCTGCTTGGAGAGCCTCCAAAATGCAACAGACCACAAGGTATCAACACAGCTGGGCTGAATCCAGGCCAGGAGAATGGAGAAAGGCCAACCTGGCCATTCTGAGTGGAAAGGGGACCCTTGCAGATAGCAAGAGCTGGAGGAAAGAGGAGGCCCTTGCTTTTGGCCCAGGTGGGACCTCGCTGGTGGCTCACCACAAGATGCTCCTGTTTTCTGCAGGCTGCGTGATGCTTTTGATGTAACAGTGTTATGCTTGGCTACCCTAGCGAAGGGGCAGCTCCTCAGTGCCAAAACCCTGCCTTTGAGTACAGACAGGATTGCATTGCACAAACCTGGTCCTGCCGTACTGCAGGGTCCTGCCTGTGGCACAGCTCATCCTTCCTCAGCACAGCCCAGCAGAGGGGTATCCCGCACACAAGGGCAGCACCTCGAACCAACAGCCCAGGATTTGCCTCCATCTCATGACTGGGGGTCCCCTCCAAGTCCCCTTGCGGGGGTTGCATGTGCCATCCTTCAGTTCCTGTCCCAAGCGGCTAGATGACACTGTGTCCTGTCAGAGGGCTGCTGCCTTCCACCCTTATTGGCAGGTGAAACAGCTACCAGCTCACATATAATCCACCTGTTTTCCCCAGAATCAGCCACAGAAGTGGAGGCTGTCTCTGCAGTTTCTCCCCTTCCCTTCCCTGAGGGCCAGTGCTCAGAGAAGGAGATTTACCATCTGGGGAGGGAAAGCACAGGGAGCTCCACTCTGATGCTATTGGAGTTCAAAGGCAGTGGGAAACACTGGCACATGTCATGCTCTTCAATGCTGCTGGATTCCATCCCCTTGCAAGGGGGGCCAGGGCCTCCCTGGAGCCAGTGGGCACATGCCTGTCACTGTAGGGACAAGGCTGTGTTATGTTGCTCTTTGGAGTGTTATTGCGGGCAGATATCTCCAAGGAAGCCTGCTGAAGAGCCATCTCTGCCCCTCAAGACAGCAAGCAAACTCATCCACTTATCATATACAGCACAAGGGCTCCTTCTTCCTCACCTCAAGTTTCTCGAGCTTTGTCTGCTCCCTGGGCTGAGAGCAGACTCCAAAACCTCTGCTTTCATTGCAGCTGGTCTTTGCCTGTCCACATAGTGGTTGGGAAGAGCTTATCTTGGATGCTCAGGCCAGACCAGGTCTCACATGTCTTCATGGCAAAAGACAGAAGCCACACTTTTGATCTCCTCAGATCCTTCTCCAGGAACAGCCAGGCCAGGTCTGGAGCTTGAACAATTCTATAGCAGCACCTGGCAGGATGGTAGCATGGATAGTGTCACTGGGACATGAGCTCACACTCTCCCACCACTGGCAGCACACATAACGCTTCCCTCTCTCTGCCAAGTTCCAGAGTTGGGCTCCTCAGCCTTTCCCAAACAAAGGACCATTTCTTTTGTTTTTGGAAGAAATCCATGGAGCAGCTCACATCCCAACAGAGCTGGGCGGTTTGGGAGAAGGGAGGGAAGCATGTTGACGCACTTAGCACTGAAGTAAACAACATGGTATTGTTCTATGGGATCGTAGCATTGCTGTCATTTTGATGAATATCTAGGCTAAGCACTGACAAACTCCTGACTTTGGTCAGGGAGTAGATCTTGAAATGACAACTGGCTGCTTGGCTGTATGCACGAGTTTGGGATTTTCAACGCCTTTCTGGTGGGTCAACTTTTCGGATTTTACTAAGCATCTAAGCATTGGTGACCCATGGGCTACTTGTTGAGTGATGTTTCAGTAGGGGCTACTTGTTGAGTGATATTTCAGTAGGAGTTGGGTCACTGGTGGGACAACGGGTTGGTAGACACAGTCTATTATTCTGCTTAGCTTCCTTGCATGAAGAACACTGAGGGAAGAAGATGGAAGTGCATGTGCCAGTGATTTGGGGGCAAGGGCTACTCACAACTTTAGGAGTGCTATTCTCTGCCAGAGAATAGAAGGTGAGAAGGAGTCTGCTGGCCAACCAGGTCTTTTAGACATATCCTGTGCATCTCCTCTTGCCATAGTTAGTTCAGTCTCTGGGGCATAAAATGCCAGGACACCAAGGACAGTTGCCTCTGCAAGAGGCTCAGCCCTTGCACTCTTGGTGTGCTGACCTTTCACACTTCCTCAAAGGCAAAGGCAACTGTGTAATTAATGTACTTAACTTGTCCCTTGGCAAAAGCACAATGACTGGTTGCAAGGGAGTGTTGCTGTAAGGGAAGGGCAGAGAGCATTGCCCGAGGATGCGGGGAAGGCACTGGGCATATTCCTTTAGGCATGGCAAGACATAAGACTCGCAGCACTAGGGAGCACTGAGGAACTCTTGCAGAATTCCTGCATATACAGCGGGGTGTTTACCCCTTTTTCCTTGGCTCCAAATAGTAACTAAGATTACCCAACAGGTTTACCAAACTTACCTGACTTTTCCTGCTGCCCCAGATCCTGGGCCAGTGATAACATTTCAGAAATCACACTGAAATAGTTAATGTGGAGTCCCCTGAAACCCTCGCTCCAGAGGGCTTATTTATACTGATTCACTCACCCCACAGATCCACTGCCTCACATGTTATGTGGGAATGACAACATTGTCCAATCCCACATCCCTGTTGATCTGAGGGGCCAAGCCCTGCCTTTATCTCCCCTGTCAGCCTGTACTACCTTGCACGAAGAGGATGGGAGTGCAGGGATACGTTTTTTCTCTCATGATTTCTCTTTGGCCTTGTTGTGGGAGATGCAGGTCAAAGTAGGTCTTCTGCGAAGCCCCTCAGAACAATTCCTTTGACACCCTTCTATTCTCTTCTCCCAGTTACAACCCCCATACTCCAGGCTGAGGCAGCATAAAGGCCTCCGGGCATTTCTGAGTGTGGGTTGAAATGAAGCATGTGCCTGTATGGCGCAATCTGCATGGAGGCAACAGCCAGACTCAGTGGGTATTCTGGGCTCCGAGTGTTCTGAGAAGTGTCGGGCTGGTGGCACTTCTCAGAAGTGGTTTCCTTGCTGTGAGTGGTGCCTGAACAAGGCTGATGGAAGGAAATGGGTAGACAGAAATCAAGTGAAGCAGAGTTTGAAGGAAGTCCAATTTAGGCAACCTGCAAGATCAACAAACTAAATGGAAAAGAAAGAAAGAAGGAAAGAAAGAAGGAAAGAAAGAAGAAAAGAGAGAGAACAACCAGCTCAGAAATCAAAATATGCTTTTATCTGTGCCAATATGCAGAAAGAGTAGCTGGGAAAGTTCAGACAGTTTTGATGGGTCATCTACACTCTAGCAATCACTCTACTCCATCTTCTAATCTATTTTGTTGTCTGTGAACTGCTGAGTTACAATCTCATTTCCATGTGCCTGTCAAGATTTGCATGTGCATGTAAGTCTTAAATCTTACCATCTAAGAGTTTTCTTCTGCAGGTGGATTAACTTCAAAAACAATGGACATCTGAGAGGTACCAGCCTCCAGGCTTTCAGGCATTTGCTCAAGAAGTGGGGACCGGGGAGGATATGTCATTTCGTTCCAGAATCGTACCAGATTGAATAGGCAAGAACAGGCATCAGCCGTGCCTTTCCTGGAGAGAAACAAGTATGGGGAAACAGTTTCAGGCCCTGTTCTCCAAATACACCCCTTCTTAACAATAGCATTGTCAGCAAGGATTTGTGCTGTGTGTCAGGGTACCCCAAGACCGTTGGGGATTTATCTGATCCCTGACAAGACACAGGGAGAAATGCCATTCTGACAGCATTTCCAGCTTTGGAAACAAAGACAAATTTTCTCTCTTTGTGGTGGCCTGTTTATTTGGGCTAAAGGGAAAGAGAAGCAGCAGAGAACAGAAAATGGCCTTTCACCACATGGTGCTTTATTTGGCTTCCTTTGAGGTGCAAGCGAGGCAGTATGAGGCAGAGCCTTCATAAGCAGGGAAGGTTTTACCTGTTGAGTAAGTCAAGGAGAACCTGTGCTCACAGACAGGGAGTGAGGCTGGCATGGCAAAAAACAGTGGCTGAGAAAGGGATCTGTCATGGCTGGCAGGCCAGAGCGTCTGGGAAACCAGCCTGTCAAGCATGCAGGAGCTCTTCTCCAACAGCAAAGGTTCAAATCCAAGGAGGGTACCATGAAACATGGGAAATCTGCTGGACAGGCAGCTGAAGATGGTGAAGGCCCTCAGTCTTCCCTAGACAGTTCCTTGCCCGTGATACTTGGCTACATGCGTTGGCCCTGACGCCTCCTAAACTTCCTTAGGTACTGCTCTTCTCTACAGATGTCCCAGCCACTATCTTGGCCCGGACGATTGGACGATTACAATTAAAATATGTTTCCCCCTGAGCTCCTCTACCACCTCGTGCCCATCCAGCTGCACTGAAGGCCATAGTGGGGGAATGTCATATCAACACTTTCGCCCACTTGCCTCCCTGCAGCGTTAATCCCAGCCAGTAGCCCTGATCTCAGCTGGTGGAGGAACACAGGACCATACTGCTTGACTCACTCAACAGGTAAAACCTTCCCCACCTATGAAGTCTCCCCCATGTTCATTACTCCCTGCCTCTGAGCCAAGGATGTGTTTGACTGCCTTTCTGGCAGCTCCAGGAGGGGGTCTGACTGGGCCTAGAGAATTGCTTTTCTCCAGAGTTTTGTTGTTTTGTTTGTCTTGCAGGGTGCCTAAATTGGACCTCATTCAGACTCTGCTTCCCTTGATTTCTACCTGTGCATTTCCTTCCTGCTTTGGTGCAGATCCTGGGAGTAACACAGAGGGAGCACAGAGATACACTTTCCTTTATGTGCCCTGGTGACAACAGTGGGCCAGGAAGCAGAGGGACTCTCAGGCAGGACAACTCTACTGCTGGGCTCCTGTTTCTTTCTCTTCTGCCTCCCACCTGGGTGTGCTAGGGCCCACCACCGCCAACATCATCACCCTGGTTGGGCAATAAGGCTGAGACCCCTGCCTTTGCACCAGGCTGCCTAGCCCCGTGGCCTAGACTATTGCAGTAGTTGCTGATTTTCCTGCTGCTTTGGGCTTACTCTTTGCCCACAGGGACTCCTCTGTGAGAAGGGAGCGGGAAAGAGTTGAATTCTCCCTGCCCAGACAGTGCTCTGCTATCCAAAGCCCCCCAAGCATAGCCTTGGAGGCAAGGAGCTGCTGCCGTGCAGCAGAGTTACTCAGTGGTGCTAGTACAGGCTGGAAGGGGAAATAAAAGCAGGAGGTGGCATGATGGTTGAAACCCCTGAAACTGTCCTTTGAGTTTGGCAATTGGAGAGGTCAGAGAAGTTCAGCCAAGTTATAGAGAAAGAAGAGGAGATGTGAGTCATGTTCTTACTCTAGACATCTGGAGCAGTTCCTGTGAGAGCAGGACACTTTGTGAGAGGGAGCTGGCACCTATCTTCTTCTCTTCTTGTTTTATATGATGTCCATTAAACTGAGGCTTCCTGAAAAACACCTGTTCAAGTTTCCAAAATGGCCAGGAGAGCCCTGTGAGCTTTTAATAGTCTATATTCAGAGGTTCTCTAGGCAGTTCAAGCTGTTTAAGTTGCCGTGTTGCGAAACATTTGCGTGGGGGCTCTTTCATGAAGTCTTGAGGGTTCAGGAAAGCCTGAGACAGGCATTTTACACAGAAGGATTTTGTGGAAAGAACTGCAGCTCTGGAGCTGTGAGAAGGTGTAGCAAATGAGTAAGATGGCAAGAAGAGAAGAAACAACAGTGGCCTTTCTAGCTTTGGAACAACTCTCATTCAGAAAGAGAAAATCTGGTGCTTCCAGGACCTAAATGCATTGTGAAGAAAACAAGGTCAGGATCCATGATGAGATTGCTTTATTCAGCCAGCAGTGGAGCTAGACTAGTGTTTCCAACTTATCAAACCCTTGGCCTGGGCATGAGGTTGGCCAAGTTGCTCCAATCACTTGGTTAGCCTGGATGCAGCTGCTGGATGGGCTGGAGGAACAGCTGTTTCTGCAGTGATCTGCTTTCAAACAGCCCAGGGCTGTGGGCACGTGAAGGGGTTTGGATGTGGCCTGGAGGGTGGCTACTCTGCTTATAACACTGGTAGTTATCATGTGACAGAGCTAGTTTGCAGGAAAACTTTATCTCATCATGGAGTGAGGAATACCTCTGAGAAGTTGGAACACATGGGGCCTTGGGATGCAAAACCAGGAGATAGAGAAATGTTAACCCTAGAGAAAAAGGTCAGTAGTAGATGGGGGTGAAACCCTGTCTAAGAACCAAAGCCCCTTCCTTTCAACTGAATATTAAGCCCAGTCTGTCAAATTGAATCCCAAAGTAGGAATCTACAGCACTGTGGTGGGAGCATAGGGTGCTGCCTGGCCCACCCCTTCACATTCTCACCCAGCCTTGGGGTTCATGGGGTTTCAAAAAGGGCTGCTGCGGTTTGGGTCAGGTCAGATTCAAAATGCATGGCTGAAACTTCTTTAAGCAGGCAAGGTCCAGAGTAAGCCCTACCAAAGCTGGTAGGATATAGCTGCCCAGGAGATGCTGTCGAGGATTGCGCCTGGATGCTGACTAACTACCAGGTGAGTCAGAATTTCCTCTCTGGGAAACTGGAGCTCTTCTGCTCTGGCCACATTTACACTACGGTGGGAGAATGTAAATAGCTCCTTGACAGGAGACGGCCTCTGCCAGATGGCTTTCAGCTGGACACAGGAGGCAATGCAACAACAGAGCTATCTGCTTACACCAAAGTTCGACCTCCTCCAGGCCCAAACAGAGGCTTTAGGAGCTGCAAAAACAACCAAGTTTAGTATCTGTGATCAAAAAATATCTGTTTCTTAGCTTCATTGGGGAACAGATATTTCTACCCCTCAGAAGGAAACTGATATGTTATGGGTCTGCACTGCTGTTCCCATAAGCAGAAGCTGGTGAAGATGCACAGCCACACAGAAAGCAGCTGTGCTCCTCAGGAGCAGGAGGGTGGCCGCCAGCTCAGAGTGATGCTCCCTGCAGGGAAACAGGGTGGTATCTGTGAAAGGCAGATTCTCTACAAGGAGGTTGCCAGCAGTGGGATGGACACTATCTGTAGGAAATAGGTGGCCTGGTGTGCAGGCCTACTACAGTGAAGGTGCTTGCCCTCTTCAGGGAAACTCATGAATGGCTCAAAAAGTTTTGCTTTTGCCTTTTTCACCTGGTGTGCCAGGGACTAACTGTGGTCTGACAAAAGCAGAATACCACCCCTCTGACTTTGCAGGGCCTCCCTCTCTCCTAACTGTCTCAGCTTGGCTCCCCAGAGACCCAGCACCATGTCGGACAGGGCTGTAGCATGGTGGGTACATGCCTTGGGCAGGAGAAAAATGAACTCTAGGGAGAAAGTAGGATATGCTGTACAGATTACAGATGAACGTATCTTTTTTATTTTTTGCAGGGTGGGGGAGTTGTTTCTAAGCACAAGATACTCTGGTCCCTCCAAGAGGCTGAAACATGAAATGCAGTCTGTATTTTTTCACCTTTCTTTTTTAAAGCCACACTTTTTAGTCTCCTGAGTGAGTCTCCAGGTCTTCTGGATGTGCTTCTGGAAACACTAAGACCTTCACTAAGGAAAATTAGATGGTACTGTAATACTAGGAGAGGGGAGAGAGGCGTTTTAAAAGGCCTATGGTAGGCTGCAGCAACAACCAAGATAATGGCAGTATAGGCCTAGAAGTGTAGCACAAGCATGAGAAGCAGAGTTGGTCTGACCCAGTGGAAATAGGATGATGGGTGAGTAGGTGGTGTCCTTGGGATGTGAATGGAGATCCTGACCTTGCAGGACTGCGAGAGACTTCCTAAGGCATCCCTGTCTCCAGAGGGATGGCCCATAGCTCAGGGCATGCCAACACTCACCACTCCCTTTTGGTTGCCACAGCACCCTCTTCACGCTTGGGCCTTGCCATTGCCCTCCAGAGCAGTTTCGACAGGCTGTTTTGCAGAGAGCGCTGTTGCACTCACCATTGTCACTGCAAAACTATGCTTGCCTGGATCATGTCCTGCCTCTCCTTGAGAAAGGCAGAGCCTTTGGCACCCGCTCTGGGAGAGCTCTGCGCTGTAGGTGGCACCCAGCCAAAGTGGCTCCCCTTGTTCCTGCTGCTGATAGCATCTGAACACCACACCAGCTTTGGGTGGACTGTGTCCCTGGCCGCCTCAGTTTGTACACGGGGCAAGCACGAGCAGGCTGCATTTCCCTACCGGTGTGTCTCAGCTCTGCTTGGAAGAGCCTGTCCACAGAGCTGCAGAGCTCCCTCTCTACAGTCCCTTGACTTCCCAGGGGTGCCCAGCCTAGCTTCGCTGCCAGCCATGCAATGCTGACTACAGGCTGTCTGACCGCAGCGCTGGCTCTCCTGGGGCCAGGCTGGCTGAGCAGGCTGTGGTGGCAACTGCGCAGGGTGGTGGCTGCCCCGCTCCAGCCCCTGGCTGTGGATGAGTGTCTACAGCTTCATCCCTTTGAAACACTGTCCCTCGGGGCTGCTGTTCCAGAGCAAACCAGACAGGCCTCATTGAATGAACTGGGATGAAGGTGAGGACTGTGTTACAGCAGCACCGGTGAGCAGGGATGCGTACGTGCAGCTTCCCAGCAGAGCACAAACAGCAGTCCCAGCTACTCTCCCACGCCTTGCCAAACATCCAGAGTTGCAGAGGAGAAGGGCCGCTTCCCAGCTGCACTGTGAAATGCGCCTGGATTAAGGATGATCATGAAGCCTGGTTTAATAATCGTTTTCCACAAGGGTCAAGAAAAGGATGCCACATTTGAATTTGGGATTGCTTGGTGGGCTTCTGCCCACTCCTTAAGATTCCAGCCTACCACCCAGGGTTGATAACACTTTTCCCTGGGTGTCTGGATAACAGAAAAGAGCCTTTAAAATCATCACTACCCAGCATGGTTCATCAGATCACTTCTTGCAGGCTCAGTACCTTCTCTTGTAGGAGCCAGGAACTGGCATGAACTTGGCCAATGTGGCAGCAACAGCCAGCAGGGCTGGGCACAGTCTCAAAAAACGCTGTGGACGGCTCACAAGAGTCACTTTGCCCCTTTTCCCTATCCCTCTACTTCAGAGTTCAAGTCCATTTCACTGGGCATTTGAAACTGCTATGGGCTTTACAGCAGTGCCTAGAAGGAGCAGGACCTTCTTCATTTTCCTACAGGCCTGGGAAATGCAAAATCTGATTCTGGTAGCTGTGCAACTGATGCAATGTGAGCAAACCAGCAACGAGAGTGTCTGGAATCCATTAAAGGATGAAGGAAGAGCTGCTTAAGATTTTTATTGAAGGGAGAATGACATGCAGGCTGGAAAGCATACACCTACAACATTTAAACGATATGGCATGGATGGAAGGCATAGTCCCACTAGGAACAGCTGGAGGCATCACAGGAGATAACAGCCCCTAGCACACCACAGTTCAACACAGACGGAGCTGATTAAATACATACGAAGAGAGGCCGTGACTTGGCTTTAGACTACAGGATTTTTGGGCACATTTTGTGTGGTTTGCTCTTCAGGACACAGCGTTGTGCTCACTGGCAACCAGGCTGTCCTGAATAGAGAGACTGCGTGACCAAGCCAGTGCCAAACAGGGCTGTGTGGTGAAGCAGGGAAGTACTGGGATGAAAACCAACTCTGGAGCAGAGAGCTGTAGACATGGGGTGACTGCTGCACCCTGGGGTGCCAGGAACAGTTGGAAGCCTTGCAGTTTTGACAATGGCCAGTGAAAGAAGGTTACCCCAGAAGCACAGTCAAAACCGTCTGCAGTTACAAATCAGACTTTTTCACCCTTGGGAAGGGGTTTTGTTCAACAATCCAGAGGAAGGCAAGTTTTGAATGTGTGCAAGGACAGAACTTCACATTCTTTACCCTGGCAGCTATCATTTACTATCCCATATTTAATTGAGCTCACATTTACCAGGGTAACACTCCAAAAGACCATACTACCCTGTCCTCCCAGCTTCGGCAGTTTGCCATTGCCTTGAACTAACTCCGCATTTGTGGTAGCATTCCTGCAGTTGACCATTAGACTGATATGAAAATCACAGCTTTTTCTCCAGGCAGCTTATGTTGGCTGCAGAGCTATGGACCAGCTATGACATGGAACCTCCTGCTCCTTTCCTTTTACAAGATACACAGGAAGCAGAGAAAATGAAGTCTTCTGAAAAGCAGTTTCAGCTGCCATACCTCCTTTCTATCCAATTTCCAATTTCTTTTTTTTTTTTATCCTGTCTTGCTCAACACTGTGGCCTCTAGGTATTACCTACCTGTGTGTCAAAGGATGTGGTAACAACTTGTGGTGCTTCATGGATGGATGTTGGTGGCAACTCACAACTGATGCTCTACTGGTGCATGAAAATAGCAGCAGAATCCCTGATAGTTGCAGTGGAAAATGGAAAGGAAAGAGGCGATTTGATCCATATCCCTTGCTGATTCATCTCAGCCACCCTAATAGGGAGAATTCATCTTCTACTTCCAGATTTATTTTCTGCCTTGAGAAGGGTAGTCCAGGAAATAGGAGAATAAAAGCTGATTTCCTCTAGCTAAGAGCTCAATGAAGGCTGATAATAGCTAACTTAATAATGATGTCTAATGTACTTACTGTGGCTACCACAGCATCTGAGTCCAAGAGAGAAGGAGCAGCTAATGAGGAGCCTTTGTAGTGTGTCTGTTGTGCATCACAGAACATTGCTGGTGCGAGGGGGGAGTGAACAGGGTATCTCAGCATTGCTGAGGTTGGAGGTCTGCTGCCAGACCTCCAAGTCCAAGGGTAACTTGTAGTCTCCTTTCCCAGAAAAAGCACAGCTGAGTTACCTCCCTATATCTCTAACAGGGCTCAGATAGAAGATTTTGCTGCTGCTGTTTGCTGCAGGATATGTGCTGTTCTGGAGAGCTTACATCACACCTACAACTCTAGTAACTGCAGAGGTTTGTGTTGTGACAGCAAGCAGGAACAGGATCTGCTCCAGAGCTTGTCCATTAAGAGGTACACCAGCTGGGAGCATGTGCTACTTCCATCTCCAGGCATGGATTAACCGTTCTGGTCCCAGGGAATGAGTGTGCTTCAGTGCAGGGGGACCGTGCTGTTGCCAGAATGAACCATCAGAGTGACAGCTGAACCTTCAGGATGAGGAAAATCACTTCTCTAGAAAGTTCTCCTGGGCATCTTTAATATAGGGATGCCAAAACAGATGACTGGGAAAAAGCAGCTGAAATCTTCCATCAACAGTTGGCTTTCTAACAATACTGTCTCAAGGAGATAGTGTGTGACACATGGCCAAACAGGAATCCAACACAACACGGCACTGCTTAGTGACCCATGTCCTTCCACCTCTGAAACTGTAGAAGAAAGTTAATGAGACGGACTGTGGTGAATTGCAAGGCCATGAACATCACAAAGCTCAGCAGTCTAAGCTCTCCACCTCAGCAGTACGGCCACCTCACCTCCATGAAATGTTATCAGTTTCCAGGTTACCAAGGGCTTTACCTCGCACCACCCCGTGGTCTCTGTACCGGAGTGCTGCAGGGGAACATGTCACCATCCCTTACACCTCCACCCGCAAACTTTGTAGCAGCACAAATAGGAGCTGGCGCTGCTCTGTACTGCTCATAAGGTCTGCTTATCAAGATGGGCTGAATCAGCAGCCTCCGCACACCACAGCAGAGGACACTAACTTGAGAACTCCTCTGCTTCACAAGGAACGGGCAGCTTGCCAGGGTTGTGAGCACCATTGCTCTAGCAGGGTAGGCAGGTGTAGGGGTGGGAAGGTCTGAGGAAGCAGACCACAAATACTCGATTTCACTTGACATCTGTACTGAGGAAAGCAACTACTTACTTGCACGCAAGCAGGAGTAGTACAACAGCAGAATACACCTCGAGGAAACAGAAAACTGTACCCGAGTCATTTCAGAATACTTGAAACAAGCATTAAATCAATTCCTTCCCCTGAATTTTAACCAGCTACTGCTTTCTGTGCTGCTTCTGTGGAAGCCAGGGTAGAGGTTCAGCAAAGGTTGCTGGGCACAGAGCTCCGAGCAGCTGGAGTCCCACTCACTCCTAGAGGACAGTTTTGGGCCACAGCTTCTAAACTACTTTGAGCTAGCACTAGCTTTGCAGCAGAGTCAACCTGAGTTTTGCAAAGCCTGTTTAAAAGCCCTGGGGTTTTAAGCCGAGTACTGGAGCTATTATGATTATGGCAGGGTGGCTTGGGTGTTTCCTCAAAGCTTTGAGTTTTCAGTGCGAGGTTCCCATGCACAGCTGCCTGAGACAGCCTGCCCCATGCTCAGACCTTGTTGATGCTTTGCTGCAGCGGCAAGCAGAAGCTACAACAGTCAGTGCTAGTCTCTAAATTGGAGTTTAATTGCTCTCAACTGGTTCACACGTCTGGGATTTCATAGGGGTTATGTAGAAAGCCAAAAGAACTTGTCTACCAGGAGCACTTCCAATACATTATCCATGTACAGTTTCCATGCAGACAAAGCCTAACAATACAGCAGCAGTTCCCATACTTGCATAGCCATGAAAGTCTCCTGGGCTGCTTGGCGAGTTTGCTGGGGGCAGAGTCCTCACAGTGAAAGAAGGTTAGAAGGGAAGGAATGGGTAATGACACAGGGATGGGAAAGGGGTATCTGAAAGCTGATGTTACAGAGAGGAAGTGGCCATGCTTCATGTGAGGAGCAAGGAGAGAAGCTCTGCTGGGAAGAAGGGACCTGTACCCATGACATTACTAGAAGTGCAGGTGCTGGTTGCCTCCTGAAGGCAGGCAGTAACAGGCCATGCAAGAGCAGTAATTCTTATGTTCTCCTCCCTGTTCCAGGTGCTGCGGGACAGGGTGGTGCCAGAGGTTCCTGCCTTGGCAAAAGGGAGTTTCACATCAGGTTAGGCAAGTATCGAGCAAGTTCTTAGGATCATGATTCTTTGCTGGCTCTGGAGAAACTTTCCCATGCAAAAAACCTCCTCTGATTTGCTAGTCCCAGTACCTTCCAGATCCTCCCATTTCTCTTACTGCATCATACGGCTGAACGCCAAGAACGTTGTAGCCAGGATGATCACAAGTCCCTCATATTAAAGGTATCCACTTGTGATTTACACCTTTGGCCTATATTGAGGGCCACTTGCTGTCTTCCTGCAGTGTAAAGGGAAGAAAGCAATATGTGTATGTGTATCTTTAGAAAGGAACATAGAAAGGACCTGCTAATACAATGATTCTAGTAGGGGAAAAAAAAAAAAGGCATGATAAAGAATATTTCAAACTAGGGGATATCAGGTTACTACAGTCTCTGTGCCCTAGAAGTCAGGCAGGTGACAGCAGTTGAACCAGAGATCACAAAGCAGTACAGGAAAGCAGCAGACGGGCACAGTAGAGCATACGCAGACTGCTTCCAAGTTACTGACTTCAAAGAAATGAAATTGAAGGAAAGGACCTGAAGGGGTAACATCCCGCAGACACAGGCAGGCTAGCCTGGTCATTAATCTGACCCTTTTCCTCACTGCCACAGGCTCCCAAAAGTTGAGGGAGATTTTGCCCAACTCTTGACCTCCTCCACCCTTCTGTGCTCAAGGGTGTCTAGAGCCTGGGTGGTGACATGAAGTTGCCTCCCAGCTCTCACCAGGCCAAGGGAACATGGGCATCCTTAGCCTCTCCCTGGGCCTGGTCCAGAACAGTGGATGTTGTGCAGGTTGCTGCTTGCATCACCCAACCAGAGGTTGCCACAGTAACCACACTTAATGTGTGGAGGAATACGAGGTTCCCTGGCTAGCAGTGAGGCTGCTGCTGGTCAGTGTTGTCTTTGTTGCACAGCAGGAAAGAACAGTGCAGTTTTCCAATGGTGAGAAAATATATTCCTTTCTCTGCATTACACCAAGCCAGGCTTCCCACCCACTCCCGCTCTCGTGCTTCCACGCTTTTGCTCTTCTCAGCCCTGTTCTCTCTGGCAATTGCGCTGCTTTGGTTAAACAACAAACACAAGAACGAAAAAGTGTCTAAGACCAACAGATCAGGCTAGCCAGGCATCAGCTGTCACTTACTTCAGCCTCAACAGCAGACATGTTCTGCAGGCCCCCAAGCCCAACCCAGGATAGGAACCAGAACCAAAGGCCCCATAAATATTGCACAGCCTTTAGCACTGGATAGATGCCTGAAGGACTTGGATGGAGAGCTGACCATCACTTGGGGACCCTTGGAAGCAGGAGTTTTCTAGTAAGATCTGTTCTCACCTTCATTATGCACAGTGGAGAAGGTAGCAGGAGGAAGCCACACATCCCAAAGTTCAGCAGGCCTGATGATGATGATGATGTTAACAGTATTGCTGCTCCCACACCCATTCAGTTTGGGGATGGAGCAGCCACCCACCGGCTCGAGGCAGCACTTAACCCTCCCACTGCATTGCTGGGGAGCGGAGGCACTTTCTGGGCACCCGTGGTGGACTCAGCTGCATAAAGAGCCATGAGAAAGCCAGAGTCGAGGGAGCAGCCAAGCAGAGGCCGTTGGGCTGTTACAATCCAATCAACAGCTAGAAGGTCTGTGTATCCTTGTGTGCCACATTATCTGTGTTACCTCCAGCCTGCTGGTTGTGACAGCTTGAAGGGGGAGAAGGAATGAGGCAGAGGAGCACAAGGAGTTTTCACCCTCAGATAAAAAAAGGGAGAATTCCTGGGTAGGCTCTTACTGAGCACAGTCCCCTCTGCGCACACACATCTAATGGACTTGTAATTTACAGACAGGCTGAGTGTTCACAGCTGTGACTCAAACTCACACCAAAGGTGCTCAGAGATCCAGCCTGGTATGAGAGCTGAGTTCTACAAAATAAATTGGGGTCGGCTTACGTCTAGTTAGAATTAGCAGAGACTTTGCTCTGCTCGGTGATACAAATGTTGATCAGATGCTCATTAAGTGAGTACGGTTCCTCGGAGAGTCTAATTAGAGATGGAAGAGAAAGACAGACAAAGGGAACCCACTAAGATGAGAGGCAGTCTTTGAAGTAAAGCCTAAATTATTATTATTATTATTATTATTTGGAGTCCTGTCTCCTATCTTGAAAAATGCCATTATGTTGCATCTAGTTCTATCACAGACCTAATACAGTAATAACTTATACATATAACTTTATATATATATATTTGAAAACTTCTATTTTTTATATATTAAAAAATATAAAACAACTTATCTACTGAAGTAGAAAATGAAATGCTTGGTTATCAGGAAACAACCATTTAAGGTCAGACTAGAGGACAGACTTTGATCCCTTCTGGAGCAGGAGACCAAGTACATTTGTAGGATTTCTACCACTTAACCAAATAAAACCCAAATTATATTTTCTCCTTCCATCTCAGATTGCAGTCAAACTATGGAATAGGACACAGAACAAGGCAGTGACTTCCAATCCAGCAAGGTCACCTCCAAGGATGTGGCGAGACCCAATTCCCCTTCACTCATGGCTTAGTATTGCTGAGAAGGGCCACAGCAGCCTCTCTGGAGCAGCTCTGCCCTCTCCCAGCCAGATGAGGGCAAAGGAGACACCTCGTCCCTGCACGGTCCCACATGCAGAAGAGCTGGGCACTAGCACGTGTGGCTGTAGCGATGGAAGAGGCTGCGTGAGCAGCAGCAGCAGGGAGATCTCACGTGCTCAGTGACAGAAACCGTGGTGTCCTGGTGAGGAGTCAGCCTTGCTAGAAAGCAAAAAGAACTGGGCCAAGTTTGCATCGCTCACTTCTCCAATTCACCCGTGCAGACACCACTCAGCTGTCTGCCCTAGGCCATAGCCATACAGGCCACTTCCACCCTAGTCTGAAGTTGTGTATTTTGAGACCAGCCCTCAGTAAGACACAGCAGGAAACAATGGTCTAAGAAGATAAAACATGGTCCACAAGATGCTGTCCATCCCTCTTCTACCTACCTAGCACAGCCTTCTGAGTAAAAGTCCTTCCACGTCCTGCTCAGTCAGATGGAGTCTGTAGGGGATCAAAGATGCCCAGGTCACTCTCACCTTGATGGGTCCAGCACAACATAGACCACAGGCAGAAAAAAGGAAAAAAGAAAAAAAAAGAAAAAGAGGCCATTTCCAGCCTATGCTCACATTTTATTATATACAGAGACATGGCGAGTGAGTGTAAGAACATCAATATGGGACATGGACAGCAAAGTGAGGCCCAAAGGCACTGCCCCCTGTCCCCTTGGCACAACCAGTCAGCATAATTTATACAAATAATACAATATTTGAATATAACTTAAGTTCAATAAATAAGGTAAATTAAAATCTAAAAAAAAAGTAGAAAGACAAAGCAATACGGAATGATTTTGAGGGCTGACACATTCACAGAAGTGATAATACCAACAACACCCCACCTGCACACCAGTGGTTGGAGCACAGACCCCCAGCAGCCCTTTTCTCACCATGCTATGGCAAAATCCACTGAGCAGGGGGCAAGGGAGAGCCATCTGGTCCATCACTGCTGTGTGTTCTTGATCTAGGGGCCCTCTCCCCTTCACAAGCCCCTTGGGAGAGGGCGACAGGATTAAAAAAAAAAAGAAAATTACAATCACACAACCACTGTGCACAGTCACAGCCTGCCTGAATTGTTTGGCACAGAAACGGACAGTCTATCTCCTCGTTCGACAGTCCTTCAGACACCAGCATAATTATTAACGAAACCACAGCAGGGTGCTGGAGGGAAACATCTCTGAGGAACAGGGGATAGAAGAGATGGGGCTCTCTTTCACTTGTGCTTGTGGGAGGCCCATTCATGGCTTCAGAGCCCTGACACGCTCCTTCTGGCACTGATCGAGACAGAGAGGGTGACAAGACAGCTGATACCCTGGCAAGGAGGAGGTTACTACACAGAGTGCAGGGGCTGCAGCTCAGAAGAGTTACATGACGGTAGGGACAGCAGTAAAAGGCCGCCACTGATTCTCAGGGAGAAAAATAAACAAGACAGACGGTCCCTGAGCAGGGACAGAAGCCACAGCCAGACTCTGATTTGGCTCCCATCAAGCTCAAGGCCGCTCCAGCTCTCTTTCAGAGATGCTGGCAGCTGGCAAGGAGGCAGAGAAGGATTCTATCATGGAAAGGAGACAACCTGAATACTGTCTCCTGCTTCCCCCACTCTCTTTGCCCCTAAAGAAGGGTACTGGAATGTGAGAAAAAAAATAATTGAGGAAATAGGGCTGAAAGAGAGAGTGGGGAACAGATGGAGATCTGGGATAAGGAATCCACTCAGTTTCCCCTCACATATACCAAACACTACTCATCCAGGCCTGGTATCAAGTCTGCAATGCTGTCCACATAGTAATTGGGCACGAGATCCTTGGCAGCAGCGCTGTCACTGGCCATATAGGCCTGTGCCTCTTCCAAGCGGGAGACTCCCGTGAGGGTAAGGATGGTGGAGAGGCCGCAGTTCTTGCCGAAGAGGATATCTGTCTCCAGGCGGTCTCCAATCATGAGGGTGCGGGAGGGGTCTACACCGAAGCGCTCCACGATGCAATCAAACATGTAGGTGTTCGGCTTCCCCACCACCAGCGCCTTGCGGCCAGAGGCAGTTTCCACTGCTGCTGTGAGACTGCCTGTCCCTGGGAGGAGGAGAAAAAGAAATAGCTACGAGGGAACCACACGCTGGCTACAGGCAGCCCAGCATCTTGCGCTACGTGAGATGACTACGCAGGCTGTGGAGCACAAGCAGCGGAGCATCCCTCTGAGCCTGAGTGACACACGGGAGAGACGCAGCCTGTCCTGGTGCTTGGTAAACTGTTTCACCCTCGCTTTGCATGGCAGATCCCACAGGCGACAACCCTTCCACTAGAAA
>JAVCKT010006295.1:11400-23364 GCA_032273925.1 Rhynchotus rufescens | reverse complement strand
TCCTCCCCCAGAGCCGCGGGGCGCGCTCCGCGCCCGCGGACCGCCCGGGGAACCGGGGCTGGAACCGAGCACGGGGACTTGGCGCGGGGAGCGCCGTGCGCGCAGCACACCCCGAAGGAGTCCGACGGCAGCCGGAGCCGGCGGGTCCAGAGCTGCCCCGCGGCATCCCCGGCTCCAGCGGCAGCGCCTACGAGCCGCGACCGCGGGGAGCACCGAGGGCAGCGGCGAGAGCGGCAGGACGGCCACGAGCAACCCCGTGGCCAGGGCAGCTCCGCGTCTCCGAGCGCGATCAGAGCAGCGGCACCGGGCTAACTTTCCTAGAGATAAGGGTGCAGCTACCCCGCTCTTCAGGGGATTTTTCCCCTCCCTTCCTTGCCTGCGCACCCCGAGGCCGCCCGCAGCCCCCTCCGCGCCTTCTCGCTACTCACAGCTCGTCGCGGCTGATCCCAGGTGCCAGAAGCCGGCGAGCAGCAGGGCGAAGAGCCCGCGGGCTCGCGCATCCATGTTCAGCGGCGCGCGGGCAGCGCGGCCGCCCGCCTGCGCGCCCCGATGCCGATCACCGGGCAGCCGCCGGGCGCTCCGCCGCCTCCGCGCATCTACTCCCCGCGGCGCCCAGCGCGGCCGGGCACCTCCGCCCCGCGGGGCCGCTCCGCGCCCGCGCAGCTGCCCGGCTCCCCTCGCTGCTAGGCGGCTGCGGTGGGGAGCAGCAGCCGGCGCTGGACACCTCCTTATAGGCGAGCGCGCCGCTCTCCTCCTCCTCCTCCTCCTCTCCCCAAGTCACTCCTCCTCGCCTTCCAGGGAGGATCCTCGCTGCTGGCTGCACGCGCTGTTGAGAAGCATCGGAATCACGGAGTAAGTCAGGTGTCTGGAGAGAACGGGTTTGGGTTTTTTTCCTCCCCCTCCTCTTTTTCTCGCTTTCTCCTCCTCCTCCTCCTCCCTGGTACCGCCGGAACAGCTCAGGGTGCCCCAGCCCCGCTGCGCACACGCGCAGCCACCCCGCGGTCACGGGCGAGCGCCGCGGGATCCAGTACCGGCCACTGCGGCAGGACTGGGACAGCCCCACTTGCACTCTGCGGATGGGGTCCTGATGCCTTAAAACCTGCCTAAGGGTGGAAGAGGGTTTTGTAAGCCCAGCGGAGGGGGGAGGGTGTTAATTAATTAATGATTGACTGATTGATGGCTACACTGCTCCCCTGCTGAGAAAGCCGTGATCACCTTCTACAGGTGGCTAGGAGGTTACGAGCATTGTGTCCTGAGCAGGGGCAGCTGGAGCCTGTTTTGAGTTAGCATCAGGTGTGGCTTCCAGTGATTCCGACTAATGGGGATGCAGGTGCCTTTTCCAGAGCTTCGGCTTAAATTGCCCTCTCCAGCCTTGGTGCTTTTCTGTGGCATCATCCTCAGCCAAGTGCTGCATCAACATCAGGTCAAGATTGCATGAGTGATTCCCCTTTAGTCATCAAAGAGAATTGTATTTAGGCCATT
Organism: Rhynchotus rufescens; assembly: GCA_032273925.1. Lineage (NCBI taxonomy): Eukaryota > Metazoa > Chordata > Aves > Tinamiformes > Tinamidae > Rhynchotus > Rhynchotus rufescens. The sequence continues at coordinate 21,882 of JAVCKT010006295.1, read as the reverse complement.
AATGTCTTTATTGGGAGAGTCCTGGGCCTGCAGCCACAGCCCCTCTTGATGGTGAGGAGCAGTGAGAGGCACAGGCTGCTCCACACAGCCCTCCTGCCTCTCTGATGTAAAGCTGAGCTTTAAATCGCTGTCACGCCAAGAGCAGAGTAAGGAGGTGGGGGAAGGACCTTGTGCTCAGCCATCAGGCGCTGAATCAAAGCGGGAGGGTGTCGCAGGGACAGAGCGAGCAAGGCGCCCAGCTTTAAAGGAGTAGTTGATGTGCAAAGCAAAAGCCCACATTTAAAAAAATGAAAGTTACTGCAGCTGCTGTTGTTACCAGTACACAGGGTTAGATCGGGAGCAGAGCTGCCTTGCACTCAGGCTGTACAGTCGGCATCAATAAAGGATTTAGTCACACAAAAGCAAGACTCAGGAGGAATTTAGCAGCCTAATAAGATCTCTGAGTCTTTCTGTTTTGATTTGAGTTTCTCTGTGCATCCAAACGCCTGGTCCTGCTGTTCTGGGCTTCGCTTACATCTGAGGGATACCCCATCCATGCATTAGTGTCTGCTTTTCCACTCGAGTCGTGTCCCAGTGGGGCCACAGGAGGATTCAGCCTCTCAGCTGATGCTTGTGTGGGGGCAGAGACAGCGTCTCCTCTGCAAGGGTCTGTTTTGGACGCCAGAAATGCCCCTCACATGTGGGATGGGAGAGGACTTTGTGTTTTCCCATCCTGCCTAGAAACCTCCTCTTCTCCTTAAGCCGTATGGGTCACACGCAAGACTCCAGCACAGCAACCACTATTTTCCTTTACTGGATTAGGCCTTAAAGCCTGGGTATTGCAAAAATTCAGTTATTAACTTGACTTTTTTTTTTTTTTTTCTGACAAGAAACCATGCTTCAGAAGTACTAGCAGTAAAACTTCTTGTGTTACCATTTGAGTCAAGTTAAGAAAAAGAATGTGTCTGAAAGCTTAAATCCTGACTGGATTTGCTGTGAGGATGACACAGCCACAACTTTTCAATATTTTTTTTTCCTGAAATTAGCAGAGGAGTGCAGAGTAAGGAGATTAATTTTTTTTTTTTGCACATTTTCCTTAAAAAAAATACAATGAAATCTACTGCTTTTCAAATATTTTCAGTGTCTCTTTAAACTATCTGGCACAACGGTACACTTTTTAACTGACTCGCTGAACTAATTAGTGGTTTGTTTATAGGAAAGCAGATGTGGCAACGAGCTGTGCAGACTAATTAAAAGCTATCAGCAAATATAGGCCCATCCTGAAATGCATCCCAGTGGCTACTAATCTGGATCTGACTGCAAGAGCTGGACATCAGTTTACAAGTGCCACCTGCAATGTGCCAGTTCGTAGGAGACACCCCTTTTCCATTAGCTCCTTGGTATCCTATAAGCACCACAGCTGAGAAGTTATGGTTGGAGTGGAGGGCTACACAGCTGTTCTTTGCGGGAAATTATGTAAATAATGCCACATTTAAAGGGCTTTTTGCCAACAAGACTTGTATTAGAGCCAATTTATTATTCCCCCTTAAAAGCTGTGCAGACAAAAAGTGTCTCGGCCTCAGCTGCAGAGCCAGGTACCTGGATTCTGGGAGCACTTGGCCGTTGGTTTAGTTTTGGTGTTTTCTGGAGTTTGCTCAAAGCCACTGCCTTGGATGCCCCTGGGTGCACTTCGAGGCTCTCCCTGCTTTACCCACCATACAGTGCCAACTCCGTCCTGCTTCTCCCCTTCTCTGCAGCACATGTTTCCTTCTCCTCAATGAGGACAAAGCCGACCTGAAAAGCTGCGACCCAAAACCCCATTTCAAATCCTCTTCCTGGGCACCTCTGCCTTGCAGTTTCCTGCCAGTCGCTCTGTGCCCGCTGTGCATGTTGAGCACAGGGATCAGCACAGCCTCCTCTCCTACAGACAGAGAAATGCTCTCAGAGCCGGCACAGGTTCGGAGCTCCCAGTCGTGATAATCCCGTGAGCACCTTTATAACTTCAGAGTTAATACAGATCATAATTAGGTCAGCTGGGACTGTACAGAAAGCAGTCCATTATTTCTGGGTGAGAAAACCTAACTTGGGCACCAAATTATCCTCCTCACCAGGGGCAGGTGGGTGTCCCTATTAACGCAATGCAGGAGAGAAGCAGCTTGGGACCTGCGTGATGTGACTCTCATACAAGTAGCATTAGATCAGTAGCTGTTCTGACCACGATGCTATCAGTGCAAATAACAAATTGCTGAAGTTCAGCAGTTTCAGCTTCGGTACCCCATGCAAGTTTGTTCTGCTGGTCTGGAGCTTTAATATTTGAACAAAAGCAACCATTCATGAAAATAGATGAGATAATATGAATAGAAGAGCAAAAGAAGGACATGAAGACATAAGGAAGAGCAGGAAAAATTAGCTACCACAAGGGAAATAGGGTTTGCGTTTTTGAAGGAGAAAGCTCATCTATTTAAGTGTTTATCTGAGGAGGTAAGTTTATCTGTGATCAGATAAACTTGTTTCTTTCCTAGAATCAGTAAAGAGCATTAGCAGTGCTGTAACTCATGTTCATTTTGCCATTAGAAGCAATAACAGTTTAGCCTATGAATTCAATCAATCCAGCTGTTTGGGTAATTAAGCTGAAATTCAGATGTGTCTGAAAGCAACCTTACAGCCTGCAGGTTAGGAGAAGAGCATTATGCGCAGGAATTTTGGAGGGTGCACACTCCCACAAATTTGAGTGTATGTGGATTTTGGATCACATGCTGCTTTTCCTTTTTCCTATGGATAGCGAGGAATATACCTAACAAACATCACATTTCTGGTCAAAAAACCATAAAGCTCACTTTTTATTTTCCACAGAGAATCCTTAATAAAAAGAAAAGACTTGTTCATTAAAGAGAATATGTATGTGGGGAGCATTCATAAAGTACATTGACCTCAACTAGGTGAAAGCAACAGCAGCTGCTCGTTATCCCTGGATTGCTCCACAGCATCCACAAGTCTGGAGGATAAGAAAATTTAATGATCTGCTGAGATAATCTGATGGCCAGTAGCATTTTTGTTAGGCCCACTGAGATTAGGGGAAAAGAAATCAGACGTCAAGCTGTGCAGTGATTATTGGAAGACAAAGAACTAAAATCAGCTCTTCTCCCCTCTCTGCCCTTTCTCCACATTATTTTACCACTGCCTTCTGGAATTGCAGCTTTCCATTGCGTTGTCTGGTCTGCCTATTAAGGCGCATGCCTCCGACACAGCTAGATATGGCTGCTGTAGTGATCAGGTCAATAACCTCACCAAATAGTAGTGTACGTGGCTATGGCTACAAATTACCTAAGGATTTCGGTACCCCTTGCATGGGACATGTTCCTGCCTGCTGGTCTCTTGCCCTGACAGAGGTCACTGTCCCTTTCCTGCTGTGCCAGCCGCCTCCCTGCCAAACAGACTGGTTAGCTCCATGTGGCCACCCGCAGTTCTCCCTGAGCCACCTGCACTGCTCATTTACTGGCATTTACTGTCATCTCGGCACATATCTTGTCCCAGAACAGGCTTTCCACCAGTCCAGCTCCACCCTGTGAATCCACGGACCAAGAGCCCTACCAAAAGTGCACATAGGCAGTTTGAAAGAAGGAAGCAGGGGCTTCAGGAGGGCTAAATACAAAACCCCTTTCTGGAAATGAATCAACCACAATTATCCCTGAAGGGAGAACTCCTATGTAGACCAAATAATGCATTTTTCCCCCTGGTTTGGAGCCACACAAGCCTTACAATGAAGAAATCTTTAAAGGATACCTGAACAGTCAGGCATCAAGGGATGGATTTAATCCTTGGAGATCAGCTGGCTAATGGGAACATACCTTAATAACAACTGAGTCCCAGCTGATGTCAGAGCTCAGAGTTTGCTTTATGATACTTAGAAACTTCAAGGTAAACTAGATTGAAAAATATGACAAGAGATGGGGCAGAATTTTAGGAAAAAAATCTCTATTACATAGACAGTTCAGACCTCAATGGGTGAAGGAAGACAATGCTATTTTTATGAATATCTATTTTGATATTTAAAGGGGGCAGCCCTATTTGTCATACATTAGAGAGTACCTGTTCCTCATTCTGCAGAACATCAGTCAGTTAGTCATGGAATAATATCTACCATGTAACTGATGTGAGTAATGACATATAACGAATAGGCACAGGGTGAGATTTTCAGAAGCAATTAGTAATTTTCTGTGAACAACCAAGGTATCCCTTAAGGGACAATTTTTCAGCAAGATTTTGAACTATACCTGCAGAATATCAGTGCCATGATCTGTCTGCCCAGAAGGGACAGTTAAAAAGAAGAGGCATCCAAAATCATTAGTCTCTACTGAATCCTCGCAGCTCAGTGCACTGCTAATCCCTAGACTCACACAGGAGGATTGAAACCCTCACCCAGGCCAGCGTATGTAACAGGCAACTGTGAAACGTCTCCGTCATTTCACACAAAAAGTTTCCAAGGGGTAAAAAAGAGAGCTAATTTTGTCAAATAAATCATTCGTGACAAATGGCTCATCCAGCGCCAGCACTCAGAAAATTATTATTAGCAACAGCTGGGCTGGGCATGACAACCTATATTCAGGCATTCTTTTTACTTTTCTGCTTGTCCTTCACCAGTCTCTGTTATGGATAGAGGTCGGAGAGGAGTGAAAGGAGGGAAGTTGTGTGGAAACTAATGCAATCATTAGGCCATTTTTAACCTTGCTGCAATTATCATCGAGAAAGAACCAATTGAGAATAATGGGAGGCTAGACGGTAATTTAGAATCCCTTGAAAAGAAAAAGAAGAAATGAACATACCTTCCATCCATACAAGCCTTCGGTATTTTTAGGTCTAATCCTGCAGGAGTGAACAGATCCTGAGCACTCGTATGTTGCCCATTTGCAGGAGAGGCAGAGGAGGTTCAGGATCTGGGCTCGATTTCTTAAATCACGCTGCCATGTGAAGGCTGACACTGGCATATTTTTGATGAGGATATTGAAGGAAAAGGGCATTCATAAGGGGGCCTTCTTCTAGACAAATTTCTTGGTGAGAATAGAGCTGGAAATTAAATTTAGTCTGGATTAAGATACAAGTACATATGTCTGTATGTATATGTATATATATATGGATATACAAAATTACACACACACACACATATATATATATAAAAATACATGTTGCATGCACAGTATATGTATGTGCAGATATACACACACATACACACAGAGAAATATGTGTAAAATAGCACATAACCAAGGTAACCCCACCCCTCACTAGGAGAGCCATTTATTCCGTACTTACTGACAGTGTTTATTTCCTTTAGGAAATTGATGCATTTGCATTAAAATGAAGCAATTCCAGGTAGACCTACCACCACCCTTTCAAAGTGAAGTGATTTTAACTTCACGAGGGACAGATGATTACACCATAATGGGCACGCCTGAGCCAGATACACTTGTCTTTGACTAGAGCCAGCTTGAGGTATAGGAAGCCTCTAGTCTCTGCCGGAGTTTGGGATGCGGGTTACACTGAGGCTAATGAATCCCTCATACTTGGTAAATATCTGCTGACAACATGAGAATATTAGCATAATGTAGCCATGCAGAGAGGTGGATTTTCAGGGGTTCTTTTGCAATCAATATATTTTGCATCAGTTAAACATTTTTTTTCCTGGTAAGAGATTCTGAACCACCGCTATCAAAAGTAAATCCTTCTTGAAGTACTTTTTTTTCCTGACTCTCAGGGGCTGTTTTTTACTTGTTCTAAGGATAATTATCTATACTTGGATGATGTTATGAATTTCAAGGTAAAGGGAAAAAAAAACAAACTTGCTGTTGTGAGTTTTTATGCCTAGGATTTAGAGTAAACAAGTCCCTCTAGGTTCCCATTCAGGCAGAAGGGGGAAAAAATCGTTCACTTCTTTGATCACTGTCAAATCAGTTGAGGTTCAGGCAGGAAGTGTGAAACCGTCTCTGAGAGATTTCACTGCGCTCACACGAAGGAGAAGGTGTTCCTGGATGTGTGCAGAGCTGCAGATGAAGGGAGAGCAAATCCTGCCCGGGAGCTCACTTAAACCCAGGTCTCCCCTTGAGCTGTCATCCACACACATTGGACATGGGCTGAGTGTGAGTTTCAGCTTGGATTCACACTTTGAAAGGTAGCAGAGATGTATCCAGAGTCTACGCACAAGACTGAGAGAGAGTATGGCAGGGCCAGGAAGTTAACCAAAGTCATCCTTGATTTCATAACTATAATCTGTTTCATAACTGTAGCAAACACAGTGACTTAGGGCATAAGCCTATTCCTTTCATTTGACTTTGTTTCTCCACCAGGGAAACCAGGACCATTGACTTATATCAAGTCCTACTCCTGTTCTTCTCCGTGTACAAGACAGTTTGTTCAAAGCTGCTTCAGTTCTGCTATGTCTACTTAGATGCAGGAACCCTTAGCTGTGTCTAATATGAAGAAGCAAATGCAGAACTTAACAGTACATATTGACCCATATCCTCTATATGTGTTAGCACCACTTATGTCAATGCTTTTAATATAGGCAGCTCAATTCCCACAGTGCAATTATAGCAGATGGATAAACAAGTTGCAATATATTGTTCACTTTATGACTATGATCATATAATTCTAGTTTCACTGCTTTTAACTGTTTGCATGAATAACAATTAATAAAATAGTGAAAGTCTGTCTGACAAGGATATATGAAAGTATAAGAGAGTGTATAAGTAAAATGATTCCCCAGTGCCAACCTCCTCAGCTTTGCAAAGCTAGTGGAGCTGTATCAGACAGGAATAAAACCCATTCCAGCAATGGCTGAGTGGTAACTATACCTCGATTTAATCATAATCCTCCTTCTTTTGTTCTTTACCTATCTACTTTCCTTTTTTTTTTTTTTTTCTTCCCCAGACTTACACGTATACATACTATAGTCCTGATCCAATATGAAGTTTGTAGATCCTTTTCAATATTGAGACCAGTCAGTCATTATGGAAATATCTACAGCAGCCTCTGAGCCCTTCAGCTGCGTAAGAAGTTCGTGACTAAAATAGGACCAGGAGTCACAAAGAGCTTAAGATGATGGAGTGTTAATTCCTTTGTCACAGAAAGTATATTGGCAGGCTCATGTTTTTTTTTTTTTGAATCAACAGTATTGATACATTCATTTCATTAAGTGGATACAGTCTTTACTGACACATATTCATTTGCGTTGATTGCTTCAGCGAGGCAGCTCACAAAAAACTGATACCACTTCATGTCGTTCTTTTTAATAGCACTGAAGCCCACTGGGTTCAGGTTTTTAAGTTGTAAATCCAGAAATGACCATTTTTCAATTATTTTGATCTTGAATTAGAAAACGTGTTTATTAAGAAGGAAATTCCTGGCTAGTGTCAGGAGACAGAAAGATAGCAAACAAAAGGTCAGATAGCTGCCTGTCTTTAGGGGAGTCCCCTCTCTTCTCTACCTCCTCACCAGTGACAGAAATGAAAGGTCATGATGAAATCTGTGGCAGAGCGTTTCTTGGGTGACATGCCATGACTCTGGTTTATGCTTATGGCACTTAAGAGCCAGTATTCAATTGCCCAACCTGAATATACGCTGTTGCCCTTGGGAATTGCTATTTTGAATGCTGCTTCTGAAGCTCTCCAGGGTACAGCATCCCCCAATGGAGTATGCGGCTCCAACCAGTTTTACTGCTGACTTCCTTCAGCTGGATGTCGTAAGATACTAAAGTAAAACAGAGAAGCCAGACTCCAAAGCTTTTATATCGTTTTAAGCTACCTGGAGAAATCAGGAGTGCTTAGCTTCAGGGTTCTTATGCTAGCTTGTCTCGCACAGATACAAAACAAGATAATGTCAAATGAAGAGGACATGGAGCAAATGGATTTTTTTTAATTCTTCTGTGCTAATCTTCACAGGTATTTTTCTTTCATAAGCTCTTCTTAAAGTGAATATGATAGGCTATTTACTGAGAGTAATCCTTTTAGGAGGCTAATGTTGTGCACTCGCATCTCCCACTATATCTCATTTTACAGGCATTCCAACATTCAAAATCTGAATGTGATGCCAAGCTGTATTTTTCTCAGGGTTCTCACCTTTATTACAGCTATAATCAGCAGCTGTCATGTCAGATCATAAAGCAGAGGTATCTGAGGTGGAAAAGACTGACTAGCAACTCATTTAAATACTCAGAATTGAAGAGGTCAATACATATTCACACTGGTGGTAGGGAAGTTATGGAAATATCTGCTTGCATTTCTTCAGGCATGTAATTTTAGCGCATAGATGCATTATATGCACAATATCAACACCACACAGATATATATATAGATTAACATGTGAGGAGACAACATGCACTGGGCACTTGCAGTTCCCTTTGGACCCTTTCAGCAGCTTTCTGCACACAGAATCCTTATCACTTCCCCCAAAGTTGCCAGTTGTTCCCAGAAATGAGAAAGGTGCAATGTTTGGCGTCACCTTCACATTCCACAGCATCAAACATGTTGTACCAGTTCTGCTGGAGCTGGCTCGAGCTGCCAGCAGTTTTCCCCTGCAACTAGTGATAGCCACAAGTGGCAATTACTGAGCATACTGAGCATTTTGCATTTATCAGTGCCTGCCCTCGCACTTAGCTGGATGAGGAAGCAGCACAGGAGATCTTGCTTTCATCAGCGTTTATTTGAGGATCTATAGAGAATGGAGTGATCCTGCTTTGAATAGCAACCTTACTCTAAAACTGTCGTGTACCTGGTCTCTGGCTGGAGACAATATATTTACAAAAGAAGAGTAAATGTTGCCTTTTCTTGTACCAAGGTACTTAGAATGAGAGGGCATCATGCAACACAGTCATCAAGTGTCAAGACCTGCCTGTTGGAATGGTCTGAAAGAGCCTGAACTAAACCGCACCAAAAACATTAAAATCATTGATTTCATTTTTAAAGTTTTTTTTTCACTGTTTCTTGAGTGAATTATTTTCCCACCTAAGCTTTGGGCCCAATCTTCTCCCATCAGTATGATAGCCTGGAAACAGCCCCCAGTTATAGATTCCTTGAATGGAAAAGACATCAACCTCAGGCACCCCGTGCTCTCCTATTTGACTTTTTGTCTACTGAATTATTAAATTATATGCTTTCCTTCTCTAGTCTATACTTTTCTGAAGATAAACAGTTATTTTTATGGAGCAGGAAATTACATAATCACTGCAGAGTCCTTGAGTTCTTTGCTGGCTGAGGGTTTCTCTGTTCAAGTCCAGATAAGCTATACAATGTGAAAATATATCTGGCAAATTTTTTATTGACATTACTAGAAAGGTGTAATGACTGTTGGTCTGATGTCAACAGGAGGTACTGTCAAGAAGAGGAAGAAAAAAAAAAAAATCTCAAAACTGCCCGCAGACATTCAAGGAGAAATTGTGTACTTTTGAGTAATTACAATTCTCTAAGAAGAAATAGACTTGGATAAACCTGGAGGCCCCCTTATGATTTTCCTTTTGAAAACTTCGATTTCTCTGACACACTGCTTTGCTGTTCTGTCATTCCTGCCACCATGCCATACTGGGCTAGCTCTTTTTTTTAGGGGGAAGGAGTATATTTGATCCTTAGGGGCCACAACGTACAAATATTTAAAACAAACATGACTTTATTGAGGTTTTTTTTTAGCAGTCTTTCAATCAGCAAACATATATTCTTTGTCTGTTTGGAAAGAAGCTGCAATTATAAGGGGGTATTTTGCTTGGCCTGGCACATATGTTCTTCATTCAGGTGGTAAGGTAGGCAGGTATCTCCATGGTAGGTTATAATTGTGTTTATTATATTCTTTGAATGCTACTTTGCTGATGTCAGTATGGTGCTTTTTTTCTAAGGTGCATAAGAAGCCTGGAACAGTATAGATTCTCACTTCTATGCTATTTTCCCACTTCTAAAGAAATCACATTTGCGATTGCAATTGTAAAGATAGGCAGTCCCAGAAATGGTGTCCCGGGGAGGTGTTGGGTCTGGCTGCAGTTACCGCGGTCCCCTTGTCGAGACAGAAAATGGTTGAGTTTGCCTGAGCGTTGCACTCTCCCACTTCTGTCCTGGGTGAATCCTCCTTACCCCTTTAGTGTCACTCCCTTGCTTTTCACCACTTTATCAACACCACTTTCCTTCGTAAGCAGTTCAAGGCCCTGGCAGGCCCCATGCCCTCAAACTGCATCCTTGCTCCGTCTCACTTTGGCTCTTTTGCTGATCCTGAACTCGGTGTGGTTTTTCTCAGTGAAGTTTTCTCAGTGAGGTTTTTCTCATGGAAACTGATGTTCCCTTTAACTCGTTCATTCTTCTCTGAAAGTCTGGGGCAGTGTCCCCACGTTGTTACCATCTCTGTTTTCCAATTCTTCTACTGTGTTCCTGTATGCCCAGGTTGCTCCAGTGAGGACTTTGATATCTTCAGTTTTGCTTCCAGTTGTCTAGTTCGGGAGCAAGGATCTTGAACTCATACTTCCATTCCACTAAG
>JAVCKT010006295.1:0-11300 GCA_032273925.1 Rhynchotus rufescens | reverse complement strand
ATACTTCCATTCCACTAAGGATAATTCACTATTCACTCTTTTTCATTGCTTTGCATGTTGTTTTGTTAGCACTATCTATACAAACTTATCTTCACCTGTCACTGTCTGCCCTTGAATTAAAAAATGGAAGGCGGGCTGCGTATTTCGCTGCACAGAGGAAATATTGCTGATAGAAAAGCTGCAGGGCTAAAGCCAATGGCTAAAATGCTCAAACTTTTCTATGCAAGATTTCCCTACAACCTCGTCTTCTTGATCTATGGGTGTTTTATGACAGTGAAGCAACCACAGATTAGATTCATCTAGCCTAGGGCATTCATATTTCATCTGTGTACATGTTGAAATGTATTTGCTATTTGCTGTTTGTATTTGCTATCGCTATTTCGTATTTGATGAAGTGTATTTTTTTTTATCATGAAAAGGCTCTTTGAGCTGGATTCAGCAACCTAAACATGGGCATAGTGCCATTTTAAACATTTTAGGGTTTTGTGTTTCACCAGTAACAGAAAGCTCTCCACAGGGGTAGGAGTCTCGCAGAGGTCGTAAGCTCCATGCAGATGGCTCATATCCTTATGCAATATGTATTATGCTGGTGCAGATACTCTCGTTCATCTATGCATTAAATGGCTATGATTAAACAACAGTAGCTCTCTTCCTTTCCCATCATCTTAAGCTTTCTCCAGCAGCCTTTTTGGAAGTCTGAAGAGTCACACTTGCTCATAACCCAGAATTAAACTGTTCACAAACTTTGAGATTTGGACTGAACACTGCTCAATGTATTTCAGGGTTTTATTTTATTCAACTTTTTATATTACCAGTACCTGGAAGCCCTCCTTATCCTGGGATTGTATATAAAGATGGGCAGTGAATTCAGTACTTATTTGTAGGTCTTGGATGAGAAGAGCATTTTAAGGAGTCATTTAGAGAGGGAGAATGAGAAGTTTTTGTTCATTTATAGAGTTCTCAAGAGGTAGATGAGAGGCAGGCGGAATAGGCATACTTGAAAATGTAACCTATAAGAGAAGGAGGCTGAAAAGGTGCCCCTGACACAGGCACAAATTACAGCAAATGAGAAACAAACGCATAGTAAGAGCAACACATTCGTATCACAAATACTGGCTAAATACTTGGTTAAAGACAAAGATCATAATACAATAGAAAAATAGGGGGAAAAAGTAGAAAAAAAAAAGTGAAATAATAATAATAATAATAATAATAATAATAATAATAAGGAACAGCCTTATCAGCTAGCCCTATTGAATTCGGTCATCATGGAGGTCAGACTGGTTTGCCATATTCTTCTCTATTACTTTTCTTATCTTAGTCCTCACCTTGAGAAAGATCTGTGCATTACCATGGATGTTCTCTGGGATGTTTTGCTGGAAATCTCTTTTGCCCTTTCCAGTTTAAATGTTTTCCCTGTTTTCCACAGAGCAAGCATTCCTTTCCAGTGCTGGAAAAAAAGAGAATGTAAAATTTGCCTCTCATTTCCTAACATATATTTTCCCCGTCCTTTCTGGACTACATATCCCACACAGAAAAGACAAGACAGAATTCTCCATCTATTATTTTTTAAAAACAAACCACCAACAAATTCTCCATAATTACAGAGTCTCAGAATGTTAGAGATAATATTGAAATGTTGACAGGCATCTAACTTTTAGCGGGGAGGAATGAGCGATTTAGTTTGGATGAGCTAATAATATATTTCCATTGGTAAGTAACAGCTCTCCATTCCTGATAAAAATGATTATTTTAATAAGCCTTGAAATTGTAGGCCTGATATGTGCTGTGATAGTATGTAGGATGAACCAGTAGTGCAAACCTGAAAACACTAAATGGAGTTTGTGCAGCGATCCTCTGAGGAATTATTAAGATTATAACAATAGTCTGTTAGCCACTGAAATTAGATTTATGCGACTTTTTCATATAACAATAATTTTTAATGAAAAAAAATCATTGTCTTTTATAAATGCTTTGCTCTTTAATATTTAAAATGTATTCTCCCAGTTTATTGTTGCTTCCTGTTTTTGAAGATAATACACAGCTTAATTCTCCTAGTGCTTAAAACGTGCAGGATTTGTCTTAAGATATCACATTATTACAGGAGGAAAGGTCTGCAATTCTTAGTGTACAAGTTGGGGGTGTTGTCAATGTCCTTATTGTATTTTATCTGAATAGGTAAGACAGACTGTAACCAGCCCCAGAAGAAACCCACGGTCTGCTATAATGCTGTTCAAGTGGTTGCCCATGGCCTTCCTGCTAGTCAAGTGTATTACTTAAGGCATATCAACTTCTTCTCTTGCTGCCTCTGTTTCTCATCTCATCCCTCTTTTCTTTGTAGGCTAAAGGCTCTTCTGAGAGAAGCTAAAAACATCTACCCCACTCATCTTTGCCTAGTACAACAGTACCATTAACTTAGATGGAGCTGTGTGGCAATGCTGTAATACAAGTATTACAATGATAATAAGGGTTTCACATAGAAGGATCAATAGTTACAAGGCATTAGTTCTTTAAAGCCGCTTCTCTTCTGTGGAGAGCAAGAAGCAATTTATATACACCCCATCACTGTCATGAGAGTGTTGTGAGACTTAATTCTCTAATGCTTGCATAGGACTTTGAAGGAACAAAGCCAGATCCCCAGCTGTGTCACAGATCAGGCAGCACAAAGTGGCCCAAAACAGCCAAATCAAAAAATCAACAACTGTACTTCTTGGCTAATGGAGATTAACTGTGGAGGTTATTTCCCCAGCACCTCCCATGGCCTGGTAGTCATGGTCCTCCGGTCCATGTCCAGCCCCCCTACTCAGACAGGCTTGTACTCAAGAACAGACTGAACTAAGCACCTTGGAGAGAGAGAGCGCCTGCCCAGAGCCTTTGCAAGCTCTTAGTCGTGCAGCCTGGGCGTTGCACACGCAGAGCAGGACATGAGAACAACGTGCGTAACTCAGCCCGGCAGCAGCTCTGCCTCGGTGCAGCGTCGGGGCCTCGGCCGTGTTGCAGCAGGGCTGCAGCTCTCGGCGCCAATGCAAAATGCAGAATCTCAGAGCGTAAACTTGTTCTCGAGCCTTCGTCACTCTTACAACATCGACATACCTTCTGTGTCCCAAAAGCAAGTGTAACTCTCAGGCAATGGAGTCTGTGTTGTAAGCCCCATGGATGCTCCCATGGGAGGAGAGCTCATGTGTTAAAGTCTGCGAAGCAAAAGTGGAGTTCTGCAAAGGCCAGACCTATGGAAGGCAGAGCTTTGAAACAGCTATGTAGATAAGAGATAGGTGAATCATAAAGAACACGCTGCAATTTCATGTACAATTATTTCATATTTTCATCAATTTTGACCGAATATCTAATTAATGAGTTTTAGTCTTCATCATCTGAATTTATGTAAGCTGAAGAAAATGAACACTTGGTAAGGCGTGCAAATTTATGGGTCTAGAATAGGCCTTCGTTAAATACAGAAATCAAAGTATTAACACTGTCTTAATTAACAGGAGCTTCCAAATCTCATTTTGATCAAGCCTTTCATCAGTCAAGTTTTAATTATTTCAAATCTCCAGTGCTGGCTGTCATTTGTCACTGTATTGAAAATAAATAAATGAATGAATGAATGAATAAATAAAGCTGACTTTGACCAAAAGAATAGCCATTTGATGGGGACAAAGATTGGGTGTTTAATGACATGTTCTTATCACAGAACAAGATTAAAAGCTGTGGAAACCTTTCTTTGTTTCTCTTAAGACACAACAGAACTAAACAACTCATATTTACCTCTGACCCTTCAAGCATTTTTTTAAAAAGTTTATATGTCCCTGAAGGCTTCTGCAGTATCATAAAGAGAGGCTAGTTCATGCCTTTCCGAGAATATTTTTTTAAACTGGAAAAAAAAATTCTCTTAACATACAATTCTGAGAGGAGACTTCAATCTATTTTAAATCAAGTCATTGGAACAACCTACCTAGGGAGAGCTCAGGATCTCCTGACTATATTTGATGTCTTCTGGAAGAAATGGTTAAATGCTACCTGAAGTTATGGGCTTGGCATAAGAAGCACTTCACAAAAAACTATGCCCTGTATTATGTAAAGTGCCTTAGAAGACAGTCATAAAGGTCTTTCTTGCTTCTATGTAACTATTAGTCCATTAAGTTTGTCACTGTAAATCAGAGTTCATCAGCAGCATTCACCTATTTGTGGGACAGAGCTGGAAACATAGACTTGGATTTCTTTACATTCTCCTTTTTTATCTTTTCGTTTCTGCTGTTTTAGTGACAAAGACATTTGAAGAAGATGTTCATTCCCTGGCAAGTCAGTGGGGTTAAGTACATGAAAACTACAGTCAGACTAAAAATCTGTGATATTTTCCCAGAAGCAGAGAAGAGACTAAGAGAGAAGCAGTAGAAACCAAGCCTTCAAAACAGCATGTCAGAGTGTTTGTGATGCTCTGATTTTGAGCAAGTATAAAAAGGGAAGAGCTGCCTCAAAAGCACTTCTGCTCACATTGACTTCAATTAAGAGCCACAGCTCTTGTGAGGCTGTGCAGGAGCTCTGTGCCTCTGTGCACACATGTTAGAGCCAGCTGGCTCATCAGAGAGGATGGCAAGAGCTGATGCAGCCCAGCTTGCACCAGGCCTCACCTAGACTCTTTTCTTTCCTCCAAACATTCTCTTGTTTCCTCTTATTTGAACCTGAAACACTTCTAGAGCAGCTGCCTCTTCCCAGAAAGTTAAAGAGGCCTTAGAGAAATCCTTTATAAAAACACTTACAAAGTAAACAGCAAACAAACAAAACACTTCTATTAGAAACTTCACAGAAGGCATGAATCAGAGAGAACAGCGACCAAGGCCAGCCTTTCTGTGAGCACAGAGTTGTCCCTGGTTCCTAACACAAGATTTAATATTGCATCTTTCCCTTTTGCAGTTTGGATTTTGAACAGCCCTTTTTGTTCTAGATTTCTGTTTCAATTGCATGTAAGAGTTGTTCTGAAAAACAAACAAACAAAAAAACTAGCATCTTCCTCTTGTAGGAAATAAGAATACTTTTCATATTCTTTTTCATTCCTCAGAAAAGGAACCTTTAAATGCTGTATTTTATATATATACATAGAGGTTGAACAATTTTAAACTGTAAAAGTGTTAGCATAGAGTTTTAAGGTTTTTGTTCAGAGAAGTTCCCTACTCCAGAATAATTTCTTTCCCATAAACTAACATTCCAAGTTTTCACAGTGCTCGTTTCACATGAGTGCCAAGGAATCAACACAGCATTTTTAGAGAAAACACTTTGACAGCTAAAGCCCAGCAAGACCTGCTGCTGATACCAAACAGAGAGGGTAAGCGAGGCCTGCAGCTGCAGAAGGGAGGCTGGCCTAAGCCCCTGCCCGCCCCTGGGGTACTCTGTCCCCCGTGGTGCTTCCCTCCAGAGGACAAGTCAAGAGCAGGGGAGACCCAAAGGTGAGAGCACCAAACTGTGGTGCCTGCCTTTAGCAAAGATCCCGAGTGCTTCTCATGCCACTCAGTCTTGTTATAGCTGCAGATACTCAGCAATTTGAAAAATTGCTTTCTCTGGTTTGGGGCCAGTCTTTAAGCTTTCCTCATTAGGTGTTTAACCATTTGTAAAGCAGAACTAATGATTACTTACCCGCCACACAGAGACAGGTAGTAGATGGGGGATGCAAATAATTTTAAAGTACTCTGTGTTCTTTTGTTGCAAGATATTCTGCAAGTGGGAAAACACCATTACTGTACTATTGGCATTTACAAACACATTTCTTCAGGGTTGGTGTAAATAGGTGAGCTGGTTTAAAAACTATGAGGCCAGTTTATTTAAAGCCCGCAGAAATAAAGCGTTTGATGCTCCTTACTTCTTCCCTTTTAACAACTATTCTAGTTTTGGTTGGGTTCTTTGTTCATAGCAATTCTAAAAACAAAATGTAAATTGCACAATTAAACATTTGGAACAGCCTTCTTTATCAGTGTAAAACCCACAGTGTGTCAGGGGCAGCTAATAACATCCTATTAAGGAACATTTATCAAATAGTTGTTGAGTTAACTGCTATTATCTTCTGTGCCATCCTCCATAATTTGATGTGAATAGTTTCCGATATTTGCAGCATAGTAATAATCTAATGTTACATTGTTATGCAATTTTATCTCAGCCCTTTTTATCTCATTCTAAGGACTCTCCTGTTCCTGTTTTACCCATTCTCCTTGGGTTGCCTTCTCCATTTCAGGCAGGATTGTATCTATTAAACCATCACCCCCTGCTTGCCCTCTTCACCCTTCACACTGGCCACTGCTAGAGATGTTATGTTGGCTGAGGCAGACTTCATTCTGGTTTGGTGGGACTGCTACGATGTTTGCAATTGCTGCTAGGGAACTGTGTGTTTTCTAATGCAGAAGCAGATTTGCCCGCGCTGGTAAAGAGCACTAAAGCTCCTGCATTAGCATTATTTGCAGCAGACACTGCAATTGCCTCCTACCACCCTCTCATTTAGGCAGCTGCCTGTGGCTGGCCGTAGTGCCTACTGCAAACTAATGCTGCACAGAGGTGAGCGAGCATCAGTTTTGAGGCCTCATTTCACACTCCTCTTCTACATCCCTAGGAATAATCACAGCTTTTTGATTTGGGGAATCATTTGAGGAGTTTGGGACACATGGCAGCCCTGAGGAATACAAATGCTGGAAGTGATGAGAGGATGTGATTTACCCATGAGGCCAGAAGGAAGCTTGGTCTCTACCACGAGCAGTGAATTTGTTACTTATCAGACATGCTTGGACAAGTTGTCTACAAATAAGCTTAAGGGATGTATATAGAGGGGAGGTGGGAACAAGAAGAAAGCTCTGGCTCTGTGAATACTAGCAAGTCTCCTGATGGTTTTAGGCCTTCTCACAGCATTTTTTTGAGTATCCAGGTAATCACATAGATCAGTTCTGGCCAGGAAACCTGGACCTCTGCTCTCTTTCATTGATCAGAAAGAAATTTCTGCATAGTCCCTGGCAGTCAATATAAGTAACTTTCAATGAGTTGGTCAGGATCTTGAGAATTATAGTGTGGGTTTCTTATTTCTTATTGTTCCCTTCTGGTTACAGCTCTTTGCACTCAGTTCTCTGACCCATCAGTACCACAGGTTTCTCAGTACATTACAGTACAAACTGTGCCAGGTGTGATTTCCAACTGTGTACCTCTTGGCTAAGGATAGCTTTAATTTTTCCAGACTTGCTTTACCTGGAAATTTCTCTTTAGTCAAATGTCAAAACTGAGTAAACATGGATTTTATAATGCTGCACCACGCATTGACCGAAAGTTGAAATACTTGATGCATAATTACTTCTCCTCACTCCGTGAGACCTTTGTTACAGAATTATTAGTCCTACTAGAATGCCCATAAGACTCCTGAGTTAATCAATCCTTCTCTCTGTGTCAAATACTCATGAAAAAGCTTGAGAATCTTTCAGGAACATGCATAACAAAATAGCAGAATATGTTGTAGTGGGTATCTTCTTTTTTTTTTTTTCCTTCCTTATCCAGAAACAAATTCAGCACTTGGCTCAAGTCACCATAAAGTATGTGAACACATTTCCTAATAAAACGTGAAGTTTCCCTACAGGAGCAGTGAGCTGTCAGCTATCTTTCCGCCTCCTTTTATTTATTTTCCTCCCTTTCCCTTTGCTAGCTTTTGTCAACTTTCTGAGGAACATTTCTTCTCTCCTTGCTATTCTGCAAAAGTCAAAGAAAAGAAAATTGGGAGGGGAGGGGGCTAGAAGCTTTAAAGTTAAAAAATAAACACAATTTGGGGACTATAGAAGCAGCTGTTAGTTGCACAGACCGTAATTTACTAGAATACACAGGGCTGTAGTCAGCAAAATTAGTGTTTGCTCGGGTTTGCATTTCAGGCAACTCACCAATCTTGAAACAAGCTTAGAGCTAAGAGATCAAGGAAGTCAAACAAAAAGGCTTTGCCTGTGATTTTTGTTCCAGGACACATATTCTCTTACAAATTAATTCTCCTTCTTCAAAAAAAAAAGTATGTAATTTCTCTCATTTTATAATCATCATCATTTTATGATCATCAACAGTCAGTTGAGTTACCAACAGTATTAGCCACATGGAAACCTGAGTTCACAGTGAGGGCTGAGTATGAATTTCTCTTCCAAACTACAAGCAGAATGTAAGGAGAAAGGTTTCCTACTCTGTGAAAAACTTCCATTATTAAACTTGGCTACATTTCATTTCAGTTCTGACGATGTCTATGTAACATGAAAACCTTGGTGAGAAGAACCTCACTTGCAGGGTCCCACTCCAAAGGCCTTTTGGTCTACTCTTTCTTGCTAGGGAAGAATTGCTTTTCAAGAACCTGGAAATTCAGAAGTAAATAAGCTGATTCTGTTTAGTTCAAATCCATCAGGAGAGCAAAAGAAATAAAATTCAGGGCTTTTTCTTTAGCCTGCTGGTTGATTGAGATGCACCCCAAGGTGACTCCGCATTCCTGCATTCCCCTGTAGCATCCCTTATGTCCCATGTTGCCACACCATTTCTATGGGAATCCCATGTATTGTAATTGAGTTCTACCCCTGTCCCCAAGCTTTTCTCCATCCATCCCTGAGCTCGAACCTTCTTGGTCTCTTCATCTCTTTTCTCTCTTTTCAAACCCCTCAGCTTCTGCAATTTACTTCCATCCTGCCTTGAATCCTGTCTCTTACACCTTTTCAGAAAGATAATTTGTTTCCTGAATGGATTACATACGTCATCTGAAAAAAAGTAAATGAGCTCTCTACTTCTAATATAGCAATATACAGCAACAGCAGACTGCAGAGAAATTCCCTGTATTCAGCCAGGCATACGAGGGCCTCATTTCCTTTAAAATTTCTTTAATATTCCTTCAAAATTTGAATTTTTACCCAGTTCTACAAAATTCTGCCTGCTAATATCTAAAGCCTTCTCAAAGCAGGATAATTAGACCTCTAAAATTACTGATCAGATAACATATTTAAAGGCTGAAAGGCCACGGATTTGTTTGCACTCATATGATTAGTACCAAACATATGACTGAATGTGTTCAGTTCATATTTGCTCATGCATCTGCAGCAGAAGAGGTGAGAGGGGAAAATGGAAGACATCCAGAGAGAACAGAAACTTCTAAAAAAGTAATTTCAGAACTTAAAATAGTTTTTGCACAGGATTGGAGCAAAATTGGCTTCCAATAATAGCAAACAATGATTGAGAGGGTCCAAAGAATCCTCATAGAACCCTATAAGATAGGGATGAGTTCAGACAACCTAGTTTAACTCTCTGCTCTGGCAGAGATTTGGTCTCAGAAAAACTCTGAGGATGAAATTAAAGTTCTTAATTAAACGCTGAAGGAAGTTCGGTCCCCTAATTACTGCCATACTTCTGGAAATGTTTAATCTTTGACCTTCTCTATTTTCAAAACACGCTTCGAAGTTCTTCCTGATAATGTCGCTAGCACAAATTCTTTAAAAAACTCCGATATTCAAAAGTGAAAAGAAAATAAAACTGGTATCATAGTAACAAAAGGAAATTAAAAAAAAACCTCCAACTATTCTAAGGTTGCTGGTAGGTTTCTAAGCAAACTGAGTCATAATAAAAGACAATGAGACATGCAGCCTTCAAACAACTGTCAGTATGGCAAATACTTGTTTTCCCCCTTCTTTTACCTTAAACAACTATTGTAAGAAGTGAAAATTAATTCTAATTAGAATACCTGTCAGTGTCACAGTACCTCAGCAATGTCTGATCAGATATTCTATCAGGAAAATTGGGAGTAAATGATAAAAATAATGGGAAACAACAACTGAAGATAAATATTCTGATTAAATATTGATATTGAAATTATTATTTATACTTCCTGGCTTTCCTACATTTAGTACTCATTAGCAGTGTCCCTCACTCATGAAACATTAATGGTCTATTTTTATAGCTGAGGTATTTTATGAAATAAGTCCTTGTTATGCAGCTGAGGATTCGGATCCTTTCTACCTATTGAGCAACACTATTATTGTCACCTCAAGTGTAGCAAGACTTTTAAAAAATTATTTTTAGAAGGAGGAAGAGTCTTTGTGACCCTCCAGAGATTAGCCCTTGTGAAAGATTTGAATTTGCATGTGTTCACAGGCAATAGAGCAACATATCCTAGACATTTTTCTAGGTGTTACACTTCTGTCAGACAGGCAAATAAAGAAAATAATAATGCTTTGTGCTTGTATCTTCCTAGATTTCAGCTAACCTGCAACTCAGACGTTTTCTGAGTGATAATATCTTGTAAGCTCTGTAGAGCTTTTTATTCACAAATTTGTCAAAATCACTGTGGAATTTACAACCTTCTGCATCATGAGTTATGCAAATGCACCTGGTGAAATAGTATGTACTCCTCTTTGTTTGGAACCCATCACTTGAAAGTTGAATCAGATTCCTCCAAGTTTTGTATTCTGAAAAACATGAACATTTATTCCCCTCTGTAATTCCCAACCTACTTGCAATTTCAGGTGCTTCTCTTCAAGCCTAAAGAGTTTTAGTCTTTTTCAGCATTCCTCAAAAGCAAACCATTACTCAAATGTAAACCATACATGTGATCTTTAGAGCTGTTTGATGTTTCAGGCTTTCATGGGAAAGAAAAGAGAAGCAGAGGAGTAACTACTGGCTATGACTTTGGCACAATCCCCCTCCTTTCCTCTATTCTGTTAATACTCCTCCTCACAAAACCCTAAGGAGACATTTCACTCTGAAGTAACTTTAGAATAACTAATGGTCAGTGAAGGACCTTGGATTTCCAGAGTCTTGAAAAACTTCTATGTTCTTCCTTAGATTTCATCTTGTAAATGTACAGAAAATATACTCAGAGCACAACTACAACTCAGAGAAGAGCCTGTCCTGGGATACGCCTAATGGCTCCCACAGCTGGTGTATATTGATGAAGTTCTATTGATTTTAAGAGTGCTGCACTCATTTATACCAACTAAGGATCTTGGCTCCTATGTCCTGGCACAACCTAGTGATAAACTTTGTCTTAAAACAAGTTAGGGTGAATAATTCCTATGAATCACATCACTGAGTTAGAGTACATATTCCTAACAAGAAAGTTTTACACCTTACTGGCCTTAAAGAAACAAATTCAGTGATAATAGCAGTTTATCTCTGTTGTGGCCACAAGATGGCCATATTTCTGAATACAGTATTTTAGGAATCTTTATAGCACAGGAAGTGAATTTGCTCCTTTCAGAAGGAGAAAGCAGTGACTGGTGAGAGTGGCATCGTGCTGATGGTGTCTCTCTGCTTCCGGTCTAATATCACTG
>JAVCKT010006294.1:0-34735 GCA_032273925.1 Rhynchotus rufescens | reverse complement strand
GAGGACGAAGAGTGGGAGGAGGAGGACAAGGAGGAGAGAGAGAAGGCAGGGAAGGTGGAGCAGGGGCAGAAAGGAGGGGAGAGGGGAAGAGAAGGAAGAGGAGGAGGAAGAAGAGAAGGAAAAAAAGAGAAGGAGGAAGAAGAGGAGGGGAGGACGAGGAGGCAAAAGAAAAGTGAGGAGGAAGAAGAAGAGAGGGAGGAGGAAGAGAAGGAGGAAGATGGTGAGGAGGAAGAAGGTGAGGAGGAAGGAGAGGAGGAGGAAGAAGAGGAGGAAGAAATAGGAAGAAGAGGAGGAGCAGATAGAAGAGCACAAGGAGGAGGAGGTGAAAGAAGAGAATGAGAAAGGAGGAAGAAAATGCAAAGGAGAAAGAGAATAAGGAAGAAAAGGAGGAGGAAGGAGGAAGAAGAAGAGAGGGAAGAGCAAGAGAAGGAGGAAGAAGAGGAGGAGGAAGAAAGGGAGGAAGAAATAGGAAGAAGAGGAGAAGGAAATAGAAGAGGAGGAGGAGGAGGAGGTGAAAGAAGAGAATGAGAAAGGAGGAAGAAAATGAAAAGGAGAAAGAGAGTAAGGAAGAAAAGGAGGAGGATGGAGGAAGAAGAGGAGGAGGAAGAAGAGGAGAAAGGAGAGGAGGAGGAAGAAGATGAGGAGGAAGGAGGTAGCAGAGGAGGAGGAGGAAGAAGAGGAAGGAGAGGAGGGGAAGAGCAGAGGGAGGAAGGAGAAAGAAGAGGAAGAAGGAGAGGAGGAGGAAGAGGAGAAGGAAGGAGGAAAAAGAGGAGGAGGAAGAAGAGAAGAGGAGGAGGTAGAAGGAGAAGAGGAAGAAGAGAAGGAGGAAGATGAGACCGAGAATCAAGAGAAGGAAAAAGAAGAGAAGGACGAAGAAGAGGAGGAGGAAGAGGAGAAGGAAAAAAGAGAAGCAGAAAGAAGAGGAGGGGAGGAAGAGGAAGAAAAAAGAGAAGGAGGAAGGAGGAGGCAGAGGAGGAGGAGGAAGAGGAGGCAAAAGAAAAGTGAGGAGGAAGAGGAGGAAGAAGAAGAGAGCGAGGAGGCAGAGAAGGAGGAAGCAGAAAAGGAGGAAGGAGGAAGATGGTGAGGAGGAAGAAGGTGAGGAGGAAGAAGAGGAGGAGGTAGAAGAGGAGGAAGAAATAGGATGAAAAGGAGAAAAAAATAGGAGAGGACGAGGAGGAGGAGGTGAAAGAAGAGAATGAGAAAGGAAGAAAATGAAAAGGAGAAAGAGAATAAGGAAGAAAAGGAGGAGGATGGAGGAAGAAGAGGAGGAAAAAGATGAGGAGGAAGAATAGAAGAAAGGAGAGGAGGAGGAAGAAGATGAGGAGGAAGGAGGTAGAAGAGGAGGAGGAGGAAGAAGAGGAGGAAGGAGAGAAGATGAGGAGGTAGAAGGAGAAGAGGAAGAAGAGAAGGAGGAAGATGAGACCGAGAAACAAGAGAAGGAAAAAGAAGAGGAGGAGGAAGAAGAGGAGGAGGAAGAAGAGGAGGAGGATGGGGTCCCGCCTCTGCCCTGTGCTCACCTTAGCAGGTATCTCGCAGCTCCTCCTCCAGCCCGGGCTCTGTGCGAGAGCGCTGCGCTTTTAAGCCTCTCTTGGGCGCCCGTGTCACAAAGCAGCCCTGTGACACAGGCACGCGGCCAAATATGGGCGCCCTGGTCTCCCTGAGCGGCTTGGCCTCCTCTGTGGTGCGGGGGCATGCGACTCGCTGTTGGTGGTGGTCTGAGGAGAAAGAGAGAAAAGAGCAGGGCAGAGGTGGGAGCCCAAGAAGGAGAAGAAGGAGGAGTAAGCTGAGAAGAAGCAGAAGGAGAAGAGCAGCAGAAGGAGGAGGAAGAGCAGAAGGAGGAGGGAGAAGGAAGAGGAGGAGGCGAAGGAGGAAGAGGAGGAGGAAGAGAAGAAGGAGGCGGAAGAGGAGGGCGGCGAAGGAGGAGGGAGGCGAAGGAGGAGGAGAAGGGGGGGGCAGGAAGAAGAGGAGGCCGAGGAGGCCGAGGAGGAGGGAGAGGAGGAGGGAGGGAAGGAGGAGGAGGATGAAGAGCGGCAGGAGGAGGAGGAGGGAAAAGGGAAGGGTGAGCAGGAGGAGAAAGGAGAGGGGTGGAGAGGAGCAAGAGGAAGAGGAGGAGGAGGAACAGGAAGAAAAAGAAGAGAAGGAGGCAGGAGGTGGGAGAGGAGGAGGCCGAAAAGGAGGAAAAAGAAGAGGAGGAGGAAGGAGGAAGAAGAGGAGGACGAAGAAGAGGAGGAGGAGGAAGAAGAGTAGGAGGAAAGGAGGAGAAGGAGGAAGAAGAGGAGAGGGAAGGGAAGAAGGAGGGGGAGGAGGAGGGAGGTGTAGGAGTCTGGAGGAGAAGGAGAAGCAGGAAGGAGAGGGGGACGAGGAGGACGAGGAGGAGGGAGAGGCAGAGCCGGAGGAGGACGAGGACGATGAGGACGAAGAGTGGGAGGAGGAGGACAAGGAGGAGAGAGAGAAGGCAGGGAAGGTGGAGCAGGGGCAGAAAGGAGGAAAGAGAAGGAAGAGGGGGACGAAGAAGAGAAGAAGGAATAATAGTAGGGGGCGGAAGAGGCAGAAAAAAGAGAAGGAGGAAGGAGGAGGAAGAGGAAGAGGAGGAGAAAAAATAAAAGTAGGAGGAAGAAGAGGAGGAGGAAGAAGACAATTAGGTGGAAGAATAGGAGGAGGAAAAAGTGAAGGAGGAAGAGGAGGGGAGAGGAAGTGGCAGAAAAAAGAGACGGAGGAAGGAGGAGGCAGAGTAGGAGCAATAAGAAGAGAAAAAAGGAAAGAAGAGGAGGAGGAGGAAGAGAAGGAGTAGGAAGAGAAGGAGGAAGAAGAGGAGGAAGAAGAAAAGGAGGAAGGAGGAAGATGGTGAGTAGGAAGACTGTGTGGAGGAAGAAGGTGAGGAGGAAGAGAGGAGAAGGAATAAGAAGAGGAAGAAATAGGAAAAAGAGGATGAGGAAATAGAAGAGAAAGACGAGGAGGAGGGGAAGAAGAGGAGAAAGGAGGAAGAAAATGAGCAGGAAGAGAAAAAAGAAGAAAAGAAGGAGGAAGGAGGAGGAATAGGAGGATGAAGAAGATGACGATGATGAATAGGAGGAAGGAGAGAAGGAGGAAGAAAAGAAGGAGGAACGAAGTAGAAGAGGAGGAGGAAGTAGAAGAGGAGGAAGGAGTTGAGGGGGAAGAAGAGAAGGAGAAAGGAGGAAGAAGAGGAGGAAGAAGGAGAGAAGGAGGAAGGAGAAAGAAGAGGAGAATGAAGATGATAAGGAGGAAGGAAGAAAAAGAGGAGGAGGAAGAAAATGATGAGGAAAGAGATAGCAGAGGAGAAGGAGGAAGAAGAGGAGGAGGAAGAAAAGGAGGAGGAAGGAAGAAGAGGAGAAGGAAGAAGAGAAGGAGGAAGAAGAGGAGAACGAATAAGAGGAGGAAGAAGAGGTGGAGGAGCAAGAGGAGGATGGAGGAGAGGAGGAGGCAGAGGAAAAGGAGGGAGGAGAATGAAGAAGATAAGGAAGAAGGAGCAAGAAGAGGGGGACGAAGAAGAAGAAGAGGAAGCAGGGAAGGAGGAAGGAGAGGAGGAATAAGAAGAGAAGGAGGAAGGAGGAAAAAGAGAAGGAGGAAGAAGATAACATGAGGATGAAGGAGAAGAGGAAGAAGAGAAGGAGGAAGAAGAGAAGGAGGAAAAAGAAAAGGAGGAAGAAGAGGAGGAGGATGGGGTCCCGCCTCTGCCCTGTGCTCACCTTAGCAGGTATCTTACAGCTGCTCCTCCAGCCCGGGTTCTGTGCGAGAACGCTGCGCTTTTAAGACTCTCTTGGGCGCCCGTGTCACAAAGCAGCCCTGTGACTCAGGCACGCGGCCAAATATGGGCGTCCTGGGCTCCCTGAGCGCACTATGACATCACCAGCATGTCACCAGGGCCTAGGCAACCTGTCACAGAGAGAGTGAAGTGCTCAACCAGGCCAAGGGCCAGTGGCATCCACAGCTAACACCTCCAGTGTCCAGACTCTGCCATTAATCAGTGCTTTAGGAATGCATGTTCCCTGGAATCCTCTTCATGTCCTCCATTTCCTGGTTTCAAGCCTGTCTAGCACCTTTGGCCACCCTCTTGGCAAAGACGCAGGTGCCACCCTTAGCGAGGTGGTACTTATCTCTTCCAAGCAGATGAAGATCTTCCAACAGTGTGCCATGCTCATTGAAAGCAAGATTTTTTCAGCAACATCTACTGCACAAGCACTTGTTGCCTCTCCCTGTCCACCTGCTCCTCCTTCCTTAGCAGCAGCAGCGAGCGCTTGCACCACTCAGCTCTCTCCCACTTTCCCAATGGTGAGTGCCTCTGCCTGTGCTCATCTAGCCCACAAGCTCTCAGCTTGCCGAGGAGGAGGAGATGGGAGGCGCGCTGCTCAAAGCCTTCTGAAAGGCAAGGGAGACAACATGCACTGCTCTCCTCCCAGCTTGCCTGTCACACCTTTGCAGCAGAGGTGGCTAGCAGATTGCTGAAGCGTGCTTAGCTTTGCTTGAGTTTGGAGGAGCTGCGTGCTCGTCATGCCTTTGACATGCTTACCAAAGTTGTGCAGGAAGAGCTTCTCCAGCACCTCTGCAGCTGATTGCTCTTTAGTTCCCTGAGGCTTTCTGCTTGCCCTTCTGCAAGGCTGCAGTGACAGTTGCTTTCTTGCTGCCTCTGGCACCTTGTCTCCTCCCAGGACCTTGCCAAGATTCCTAGTGGCCTTGTGGTGCCACCAGTCGGCACATGAGGCTGTATCCCGGCCCCAATGACTGGTGGATGCCATTGTGATCAACAGGTTGTAATTGGCGCAAGAAGCTGTCAAAGAACAGGATTATGGCAAGCGTGGTAAACTGGGAGTGCAAGATATCCCAAAGATGCAGTGTCACTGAGAGACGGCACAAGATGAAAAAGCGCAGGAAATTGAAGCATGTGCAGAGTGCGGAGGAAGAACAGCGACCTTCATCAGCGAGCACCAGGAGGCCTCAGGGACCTCTAGCAACAAGGAGAGAGCATGCACAGAAGTATTGCAACACACCAGAGAGAAGAATGGGAAGTGGGAGATGACTTCTGGACGCCATTGTCTAAAAGAAGCCTCATCTCGTACTACAGCATACACTGTTGGTGGAGAGGAGACCCCCGGGCCGCCCAGCGCTGCTTGCTTGCTACTTACAATAAAGACTATTGATCAATTAATTGTCTCGGACAATTTGTCAGTTTATAACACAGGGGTCCAGCTGCACACGGAGGCTCAAGGAGGCCACATGAATGCCCGCAGGGACCGGAGGTCCAGCTGCACATGGAATCCTGGGGAAGCCACACGAATCCCCCGCAGGGCCTAGGTGACCAACTGCACATGGATGCAGGTGGAGGCCACACGAATGCCTGCAGGACTAGGGGTCCAGCTGCGGATGGAGGCCTGGGAACGTGGCAACCCCTTGTAGGGTTCAGGTGGAAATCTGCGCATAGAGGCCCAGGGAGGCCTCATGAATGCCTGCATGTCCCGGAGGTCCAGCTGCGTACTCAGGCCAGGGGAGGCCCCACGAATGCCCACAGATCCCAAGGTCCAGTTGCACACGGAGGCCTGGGGAGACCACAGGAATTCCCACAGTGCCCAGGAGGCCAGCTATGCACGGAGGCCCGGGGAGGCCATACAAATGCCTGCAAGACCCGGGGGTCCAGCTGCTCACAGAGGCCCAGGGACAGCGCATGAATGCCCGAATGCCATCAGGCCCGGGGATCGAGCTGCGCACGGAAGCCCGGGGAGATGGCAACAATGCCTCCAGGCCCAGGGATCCAGCTGCGCACAGAGGTACGGGGAGGCCGCAAGAATGCCCGCAGGGCCTGGGGGTCCAGCTGCGCATGGAGGCCCGAGGAGGTTGCACAAATTCTCACAGGGACCTAGAGTCCAGTTGCACATGAAGGCTGGGGGAGACAACACGAATTCTACCAGGTCCCATGAGGTCAGATGCACACAGAGCCCCGGGGAGGCCACATGAACGCCCACGGGGCCCAAGGGTCAATCTGTGCACAGAGGCCTAGGGAGGCCACATGAATGGCCACAGGGCCCAAGGATCCAGCTGCGCACGGAGGCCAAGGGAGGCCGTACAATTGCCTCCAGGTCCCAAGGGTCTAGCTGTGCACAGATGCACAGGGAGGCCACACGAATGTCCCCAGGGCCCAGGGGGACCAGCTGCACACGGAGGCCTGGGGAGGACACACAAATGCCCGCACGGCCTAGGGATCCAGCTGCACACGGAGGCCCGGGGAGGCCGCACGAATGCCCGAAGGGCCCGGGGCTTAAGCTGCGCAGGGAGGCCCAGAGAGGCTGCACTAATGACCACAGGGCCCTGGGGACCAGCTGTGCACATAGACAGGGGTCAAGTTGTGCATGGAGTCCCAGGGAGGACACACAAATACCCGCAGGGCCCAGGGACAAACTGGGCAAGGAGGCCCACGGATGTCGCATGAATGCCAGAAGAGCCCAGGGGTCAAGATGTGCACGGAGGCCTGGGGAAGACACACAAATACCTGCAGGGCCCAGAGGACAAACTGGACACGGAGGCCCGGGGAGGTGCCACGAATGCCCGCAGTGCCTAGGATCCAGGTGCACACGGAGGCCAGGCAAGACTGCATGAATTCCCACAGGGCCCTTGAGGCCAGCTGTGCAAGGAGGCCTGGTGAGGCCGCACGAATGCCCAAAGGGCCCGGGGGTTAAGCTGCACAGGGAGGCCCAGAGAGGCTGCACTAATGACCACAGGGTGCCAGGGACCAGCTGTGCACATAGATGCCAGGAGGCAGCACGAATGCCCGCAGGGCCCAGAGGTCAAGCTGCATACTCAGGCCTGTGGAGGCCGCATGAAAGCCCACAGGGCCAAGGTGGTGCAGCTGTGCACGGAGGCCCAGGCAGGCCGCATGAATGCCCGCAGGGCCCAAGGGGCCAGCTGTGCACATGGAGGCCCGTAGAGACCACAGGAATTCCCACAGTGCCCAGGAGGCCAGCTGGACATGGAGGCCCAGGGAGGCCACACGAATGCCCGCAAAGCCCAATGATCCAGCTGTACATGGTGGCCTGGGGAGACTGCATGAATGCCCACAGGGCCCGGGAGTCCAACTTCAATCAGAGGCCCGGGGAGGCCACACGAATGCCCGAAGGGCCCGGGGGTTCAGCTGCGCATGGAGGCCATGCAAAACCACACGCATGCCCACAGGCCCATGGGTCTATCTGCACACAGAGGCCCAGGGAGGCCACACAGGGCCTGGCCCCCGCAGGGCCTGGGAATCCAGCTGCGCACAGAGGCCTGGGAAGACCACACGGATGCTCGCAGGTGGCTAGGTTCCAGCTATGCATGGTGGCTGGGGGAGACCACAGGAATTCTCACAGGGCCCATGAGGTGAGAT
This sequence comes from Rhynchotus rufescens, assembly GCA_032273925.1. Taxonomy (NCBI): domain Eukaryota; kingdom Metazoa; phylum Chordata; class Aves; order Tinamiformes; family Tinamidae; genus Rhynchotus; species Rhynchotus rufescens. The sequence goes on along the minus strand of JAVCKT010006294.1, from coordinate 27,366 downwards.
GCACACGGAGACCCGAGGAGGCCGCATGAATGCCAGCAAGTCCCCAGGGTCTTCCTTCGCACGGAGGCTTGGGGAGGCCACACGAATGTCCACATGGCCTGGTGGGCCAGCTGCATACGGAGGCCGGGGAGACTGCCTGAATGCCTCCAGGGCCTGGAGGTCCTGCTGCGGACAGAGGCCCGGGGAGGCCTCACGAATGCCCACAGGGCCCGGGAGTTGACCTGCCCACGGAGGCCCAGGAAGGCCACATGAATGCCCACAAGGCCGAGGGGTCCAGCTGCTCACAGAGGCCCGGAGAGGACCTACGAATCCTCTGAAGACGTGGGGGTCCAGCTGTTCATGGAGGCCCGGGGAGGACGCACAAATGCCTGCTGAGCACGTAGTTCCAGCTGCGCAGAGAGGCCCGTGGAGTCCGCATGAAAGCATGCTGTGCCTGGGGTTCCAGTTGCACATGGAGGCACAGGGAGGCCACATGAAAGCCCACAGGGCCTGGGGGAGGAGCTGCGCACAGGGGCCTGGGAACACTGCATGAATGCCCGCAGGGCCGAGCATCCAGCTGCACACCAAGGCCTGGGGAGACTGCACGAATGCCCACAGGGCCCAGGGGTCCAGCTCGCACACAGGCCCAGGGAGACCACACAAAAGCTTGCAGGGGCTGGGGGTCCAGATGCGCACGGAGGCCTGGGAACACCGCACGAAACACCACAGGTCCCGGGGGTCAATCTTTGCACGGAGGCCTCGGGAGGCCTCATCAATGCCTGGAAGTCCCCCGGGGCCACCTGCACAAGGAGGCCCGGGGAGGCCACATGAATGCCTGCATGGCCCCAGGGTCCAGCTGCGCACAGAGGCCCAGGAAGACCACACGAATGCTCACAGGGCCTGGGGGTTGAGCTGCGCATGGAGGCCCGGGTAGGTCGCATGAAAGTCCATGGGGCCGAAAGGTCAATCTGCACACAGACGCCCAGGGAGGACACACAAATGCTCACAGGGTCTGGGGTCCAGCTCCATACGGAGGCCCAGGGAAGCCACACTAATGCCCGCAGGACCCCAGTGGCCAGCTGCACACCTAAGCCCAGGGACGCTGCACAAATGACCACAGGGCCAAGGATGCTAGCTGCACAGGGAGACCTGGAGACGTGGCACCAAAGCCCACAGGGCTCGGGGGTCGAGTTGTGCCAGGGAGGACACACAAATACCCGCAGGGCCCAGGGACAAACTGGGCAAGGAGGCCCACGGATGTCGCATGAATGCCAGAAGAGCCCAGGGGTCAAGATGTGCACGGAGGCCTGGGGAAGACACACAAATACCTGCAGGGCCCAGAGGACAAACTGGACACGGAGGCCCGGGGAGGTGCCACGAATGCCCGCAGTGCCTAGGATCCAGGTGCACACGGAGGCCAGGCAAGACTGCATGAATTCCCACAGGGCCCTTGAGGCCAGCTGTGCAAGGAGGCCTGGTGAGGCCGCACGAATGCCCAAAGGGCCCGGGGGTTAAGCTGCACAGGGAGGCCCAGAGAGGCTGCACTAATGACCACAGGGTGCCAGGGACCAGCTGTGCACATAGATGCCAGGAGGCAGCACGAATGCCCGCAGGGCCCAGAGGTCAAGCTGCATACTCAGGCCCGTGGAGGCCGCATGAAAGCCCACAGGGCCAAGGTGGTACAGCTGTGCACGGAGGCCCAGGCAGGCCACATGAATGCCTGCAGGGCCCAAGGGGCCAACTGTGCACATACACACCAGGAGTTTGCACGAATGCCCGCAGGGCCCGGGGGTCCAGGTGCGCACAGAGGTCCAGGGAGGCCGCATGAATGCAAGAAGGGCCCAGGGGCATGGAGGCCCGGGGAGGTCACATGAATGCTCGCACGGCCCCAGGGTCCAGCTGCGCACGGAGGCCCAGGGAGACTGCTCCGATGCTAGCAGGGTCCAGGGATCGAGCTGCACATGGAGGCTGAACAAATGCGCACAGGGCCTGGCGTTCCAGCTGTGTACTCAGGCCCGGGGAGGCCCCATGAAAGCCTGCAGGGGCAAAGGGGTTCCAGTTGCGCATGGATGGCCCGGGAGGCTGCATGAATGCCCTCTGTGCCCAAGGGTCCAGCTGCACACAGAGACCCGGGGAGACCGCACATATTCCCACAGTGCCCAGAAGGCCAGCTACACATGGAGGGCCGGGGAGGCCACAGGAATGCCTGCACGGCCCAGGGGGTAACCTGTGCACGGAGGTCTGGGGAAGTCACGCGAATGCCTGCTGCTCCCGGGGTATGAGCTGCGCACGGAAGAGCAAGGAGGCTGCATGAATGGACGCCTGGTCCAGGGGTCCAGATGTGCACAGATGCCTGGGGAGACCACAAAAATGCCCACAGGACCCAGGGGTCCAACTGCGCACGGAGGCCTAAGAACGCTGAAAGAATGCCCACGGAGACCAAGGGTCAATCCGTGCACGAAGACGCAGGGAGGCCACACAAATGCTCGCAGGGTCACTGGGGTCCAGCTGTGCACGGAGGCCCGGGGAGGCTGTGTGAATGACCACGGGGCCTAGGAGGTCACCTGCTCATGGAAGCCCCGGGAGGCCGCACGAATGCCTCCAGGGACCCGGAGGCCAGCTGAATACGGAGGCCTGGGGAGGCCACACCAAAGCCCACAGGGCCCAGGGGATGTGCTGTGTACGGAGGCCCGAGGAGGCCGCAAGACTGCCTTCAGGGGTCGGGGGTCCAGGTGCACATGGAGACCTGGGGAGTCCACATGAATTCCACAAAGATGTGGGGGTCCAGCTGCTTACAGAGGTGCGGGGAAGTCGCACAAATGCCCTCTGAGCCCGAGGTTCCAGCTGCCCACGGAGGCCCGGAGGGGCGGCATGAATGCCTGCAGGGCCCGGAGATCAAGCTGCGCACAGAGGTCCGGGGAGGCCACACGAATGTCCACAAGGCCCAGGAGTCCAGATGTGCACAGAGGCCTGGAGAAAACCACACGAATGCTCATAGAGCCTGAGATACCAGCTGCACATGGAGGCCATGCAAAACCACATGAATGCCCACAGGCCCATGGGTCAATCTGCACACAGAGGCCCAGGGAGGCCACACAGATGCCCGCAGGGCCTGGGAATCCAGCTGCTCCAGCGCAAAGAGGCCTGGGGAGACCACACGAATGCTCACAGGTGGCTGGGGACCAGCTACGCATGGAGGCCCGGGGGCGCCACACGAATGCCCACGGGGCCCAAGGATCAATCTGTGCATGGAGGCCCAAGAAGGCCACACGAATATCAGCAGAGACTGGGAGCCCACGTGCGCACGGAGGCCCAGACAGGTCGCACAAATGCCTGGAGGTCCCTGGGATGCAGCTGCGCACGGAGGCCCAGGGAAGCCAAACAAATGCCTGCAGGCCCCAGGGGTCCAGCTGCACACGGAGGCCTGGGGAGGCCGCACGAATGCCCACAGGGCCCAGGGGTCCTCATACGGGGGGGCCCGGGGGTCCTCGCACACACGCCCAGGGAGATCACACAAAAGCTTGAAGGGGCCGGAGGTCCAGATGCGCACAGAGGCCTGGGAACACCACACGAAACACCACAGGTCCCAGGGGTCAATCTGTGCACGGAGGCCCCGGAAGGCCGCATGAATGCCCTCAGGGCTCGGAGGTCGAGCTGCTCACAGAGGCTTGGGAAGGCCACATGAATGACTGCAGGGCCCTGGGGTTGAGTTGCACACAGAGGCCCAGGGAGACCGCACAAATTCCCACAGGGCCCAGGAGTCCAGCTGTGCACAGAGGCCCGGGGAGGCCACACGAATGCCCGCAGGGCCCGGGGCGCCAGCTGCACATGGAGGCCCGGGGAGACTGCACAGATCACCACAGGTCCTGGGAGTCCAGCTGCGCACAGAGTCCCGGGGAGGCCGCACCAAGGACCACAGAGCCCAGGCGTCCAGATGTACCCGGAGGCCCAGGGAGGCTGCATGAAATTCCGAAGGACCAGGGAGTCCAGCTGCTCATGGAGGCCAAGTGAGGCCGCAGGATTGCCTGCAGGTCCCGGGGTGACAACTGTGCACAGAGGCCCGAGGAGGCCGCACATAGACCCGGAGCGGCCACACGAATATCCACAGGGTCTGAGGGTTCAGCTGTGCACATAGACCCAGGGAGGCCACATGAACCCCCGCAGGGCCCAGGGGTCCAGTCGTACACAGAGGTCCGGGGAGGCTGCATGAACTTCCACAGGGCCCGGGGGTCCAGCTGCGCATGGAGGCCCAGGGAGGTCACACGAAAGACTGCAGGGGCCTGGGGTCCACTGGCTCACGAAGGCTTGGGGAGACCTCACGAATTCCAACAGGGCCCAGGGGGCCAGCTGCACACAGAAGCCTGGGGAGGCCGCACTAATGCCCACAGGCCCCGGGCGTCCAGTTCCGCACGGAGGTGCGGGGAGGCCGCCTGAATGATCCCAAGAGTTGGGGGACCAGCTGCGTACAGAGGCCTGTGGAAGTCGCACGAATACCCGCAGGGCCTGGGAGGCTTGCTGCGCACGGAGGCCCAGGGAGGCTGCAAAAATGCCCAGAGGGCCCAGGGGGCCTGCTGTGTACGGAGTCATGGGGAGTTTGCATGAATGCCCGCAGGGCCCGGGGGTCAACCTGTGCATGGATATCCAGGGATGCCACATGAAAGCCCACAGGGCCCAGGCAGCTAGCTGTGCACGGAGCCCCGGGGAAACCACACAAATGCCCACAGGGCCTGGAGGTCGAGCTGCACACGGAGGCCCCGGGAGGCTGCACGAATGCCCGCAGGGCCCAGGGGTCCTGCTGTGCACGGAGGACCCAGGAGGCCACACAAATGCCCACAATTCCCGAGGGCCTAGCTGCTCACGAAGGCCCAAAGAGGCCACACAAATGCCTGCAGGTCATAGAGGTCCTGCAACACACCAAGCCCCGGGGAGGACACATGAAAGTCTCCAGGGCCCGGGGGTCCAGCTGCACACGGAGGCCCAGGGAGGCCGCACGAAAGCCTGCAGGACCCAGGGGGCCAGCTGTGCACAGAGGCCCAAGGAGGCCGCATGGAGACCCAAAGAGGCTGCATGGAAACCCAAGGAAGCGGCATGAATGCCCACAGGGCCCAGGGACCATCTGCGTGTGGAGGCCCGGGGAGGCCGCACGAATGCCCGCAAAGCCTAGTGGACCAGCTGGGCACAGAGGCCAGGGGAGGCTGCACAAATGCCCACATAATCTGTGGGTCCAACTGACTGCAGGGCCCATGGGTCAGGCTGCGCACAGAGGCCCGGGGAGGCTGCACAAAAGCCAGGAGGGCCTGGAGGTCCACCTGCACATGGAAGCCCAGCGGGGTACACCAAAGCCCACAGAGCCCAGAGGTCCAGCTGTGTACGTCAGCCCAGGAAGGCCTCACTAAAGGCTGTAGGGTCCTCAAGGCCAGCTGCACACGGAGGCCTGGGGAGGCTGCACGAAAGCCATCAGGGTCCGCTGGGGCCAGCTCCGTACGGAGGCCTGAGCAGACCGCATGAAAAGCCGCAAGGCCCCCATGGCAAGCTGCGCACGGAGGCCCGGGGAGGCTGCACGAAAGCCCACAGGGTCCTCAAGGCCAGCTGCGCACAGAGGTCCAGGGAGGCCACACAAAAGCCTACAGGGCCCCCAGGGCCAGCAGCACATGGAGGCCCAGGGAGGCCGCACGAATGGCTACAAGGCCCCAGGGACCAGCTGTGAACGGAGGCCCAGTCAGGCCACACAAGTGTCCGCTGGGCCCCCGCAGTCAGCTGCACACAGAGACCTGGGGAGGTCGCACGAAACCTTCAGGGCCCCGAGGATCAGCTGTGCACGGAGGCCTGGCAAGGGTTCACGAAAGGCCGCAGAACCTCGGGGGCCCAGCTTCCCATGGAGGCCCAGGAATACCCCACGAAAGGCTTCAGGTCCGATGGGGTCCAGCTGTGCACAGAGTCCCGGGGTGGGCGCACAAATGGCCGCAGCGCCCCATGGGGCAAGTGCGCATGGAGGCGCAGGGAGGCCATACCAAATACGACATGGCTGCCAGCGACAGCTGCTCATGGAGGCCTACCTAGGCTGCATGAAAGGCTGTAGGGCACCCAGGGCCATGTGTACATGCCAGCCCGGGGAGGCCACATGAACGGCCACAGGTGCCCCAGGACAACATTCATACAGAGACCCAGGGAGTCCACACGAAAGGCCTCTGGGACTTCGAAGCCACGTGTGCACAGAGGCCTGGGGAGTCTGCATGAAAGGTAGCAGAGCCCCCGGGGCCACATACTCAGGGCTTAGGGAGGCTGTACAAAAGACCATAGTGACCCCGGAGGAACGTGCACACAGAGGCCCGGGGGCGGGGGGCCGCACGCAATGCCACCGTGGCCCTGGGACTACATGCACATGGAGGCCTCCCAAGGCCGCACGAAATGCTGCAGGATCCCCGGGGCCACATGCACACGGAGGTCCGGGGAAGCCGCACAAAAGGTTCCAGGTCCCCTGGGGTAACGTGCACATGGAGGTCCGGGCAGGCCCTACAAAAAGCCACAGGACCCCAGGGCTTAAAAACATATATGCAGCGTCTCATGACATTAGGACAGGTATAGCTACTTCTGCACTTCCCAAGATTTCCAAGTTCCTCTTCAGAGAAGCAGAGCTCTCCATTAGCCATCCCTGTGCAAAAATCAAGCTGACCTTAGTGAAGCTGGAAGAACGGATACAAGCAGAGACAAGGCAGAGGGCCTTCAAATGAAGCTGATTTGTAGGCTCATAACAAGATTTCAGCAGGGAAGTCTTCACTTGCAAGTCCACAGTACTGCATGAGCTTTTTATCTGGCCCCTAAACAATACGACTATTATAGCATAGATGTTAGAAAACAGGAAAAACAGTGGCGTTTTCTGAGCATCCCCTCCCGAAATGCATATTGGCATATTCCACTGCAGTTCAAGAATGAGTGGTGAGTATCTGGCTATTCATTGTAGGTCTGCCGTCCTTGGATCCTGTTTGAATACACTCCGTCCCGGAGTTGCTTTGCATTTCACCAGGGAGTCTTTTGTCTAAAGGGCATCGCTGCTCTAGCAAAGCGAAGCGCGTGCCCCGCTGCCGCTTTCTCCAGTGGATATCACATTTCATTACCCTGATGAGCCGCAGCGAGTTCTGCCGCTCGTGTTAATTTGCCCACAAGCCAGCCCGTGTCACGTCCGCAGGAAGCCTCTGACATTTCCTAGCCTCCCCCTGTCCCTCCTGATTTGGAAACTCAGACTAACGAACAGAGCCTTGTCCAATTTCTGCTGATGGCTTCTGGAATGGCACAGAGAGGACAAGGAGATGGCACCATCAAGGCAGGCCAGACAATTAGGAGAGAGCTTGGGTAGATTTGATGCTTTTTCCAATGCTTTTCCCTGAAGCAAGGGTGGATCTGTAGGGAGGAAACCCTGGAACAGAAGGGCAGCTATCTCTTCCTGCATTTGGAGCTTAATACATGTTTCTGATTGCATTAAATTAAAATGGCAGTATCCCCATGTCTAGAAGAGATGTGCTGCTTCTGCCTGGATCACAGGCAATATTCTATTATTAAATTTTACTTGAGCTAGTGGAACTTCTGCTTTAACTAATGGTACCATTAAGTAGTAATAATTTTGCTCTTTTAGCCACCCTGCAGTAGAGCCATCGAAAAATCAGCTTAACTTTAAGGACAGATATTAATTTCTTGAAGTGCAATGAGCTCTACCAGGATGACGAAAATGAGCTGCTGTTTATTGGTGGGTTTTAGCAGAGACCAAGATGGACTTTTTCAAAATACTTCTCCTGCAATTACGTCCCTCTTATAACCCATCCCGGGATGGGACTTGAACTCTCTGCGTGGCTTAGCCAAGCCTCACACTCTGAGCTCATGATTAGGCCTTTTTAGATAACCGTCATTCTCCGTATTCATATTTTCAAGAGGTGAGGTTAATGCATGTTGGTTCGTAAGCAGAGTTTCAAACGCATCCAGGAGCTTTGTGCTGAACACGCGAGAGCCTTGGTCATGTGTGGACAAGAGTTGCTTGGCCATGGAGCACCTGCAGCCAACTGAGAAGGAATCTCAGGTTAAGTAGATGAAGGGGTCTTGAATTAATTTGCCTGCAGCAGAAAGCCACTCCTTGGAGAGCTCTTTGGCAGAAGAGGCTCAGATTAAGAAGTGGTTCTATGTGGTGTCAAAAATAAGGGCTCAGCAACTGAAGGTAAGTGAGTCTTGCTGTAAATGGAGCACGGAGAGCAGAGTATGGAGGCTGGGACAAAAGGTGATGACGGGCAAAAGCTAGTGATAATGAAACTTGAGTCTCTGAAGTGCTTAAATCCTGATAAGAAGCTTCAGGACCTTCCTGCAGCCCTAAATGGCAAATAAGGGAGGTTTTGAGGGGTAAGGAAGGCTTGCTAGATGTCATGGCTGTCCTTGTTAGCCCTTGCACAGGCTTCCTTCACTTCCTCCCTTGACCAAAGGCTCAATGCCCATGGACACAACCCTGTCCTCATGGGGCAAAGAAGGTTGTAGTCCAACGTGGCAATGAAGAGATGCTCCTGTGCTCAACTTCACATACTCCTGGACTGGCCAGGAGCTGTTGTGGCAAGTGATTTGTAGCCCCAAGTGCTGCTGCATCTCCCAGCATCTCTCCGAGATGGTTTCCTCTGCCCTGCAAGTCTTCCTCCTGGTGCGTTGAGTCATGCTTGGAGAACTGATTGTTAAATGAGCCCTGTTAAGCTTTGCTTAAAACAAATGAAGTTGATTTAATAAGGCTATAGAAGAGCCAGGTATGTGTGTTATTTAAGAGTATTGGCACTTTGAAGGCCAAGTGCTAAAAGCACTTCTTTCTTATTTTGGCTCTTAATTGAAAATCAGCTGGTTCTGGGGTTGTTCCTTCTTCTGCTCCAGTCTCCCCCATCCCCCTCGGAGCTCGGCTAACAGCTGCTAATGCAACAGTCCAGCACAACATGTCAGGAAAACTGTGGCACCCAGCCAAGCTTTCACTTGTGCTTTATTGGTTTAATTAACCAGGGTCTCGCGAATACTACTTTGTGAGGCCGAAATGGGAGAATCTAATGCTTCTTGTGCCGGATCCTCACATCATTTTTAGGTACCTGGCGAAGGCGCCAAGGTAAAAACTTGGCTTCCTTGATTAACCTTGACTGAATTCAATAATACCTTATTGCTGACCTTGTGGTTTGTCAGCTTCTCATGTTTCTAATTTGTCTTTTCTTCCTCCCTTTGCAATAACAGACAGAAGTGTGTGAAAAAAGTCTTCTGCCTGCTCACAGGAGAGCTTCTCTATCCAGTGACATTTTTTCTACTTTGCAATCTGTTTCTCTGTATTTTCTTACATTTACACATCCACAAAATTTGCATGAAAATAGCTGCTTAGGAGTTGCTTGGAGGTGACCTTGTATATTTTTCTAATGGATTTGTGTGATGATGTACTGAATTTTGCCAACCACAAAGCTAGCTGGGCATGAAAACAAAACAGAGAGACCCTGTTGCCATGTGCTGTTCTAGAAGATGGTCATGAGATAAGGAGCATCAAATCTGGGATGTCCACAAGGGAAAGTTCAGATGCTGCTTGGGGTTATATTGGTAATTTGATTTTTTGATTAGCGTGTCTATTAGTTTTGGATGAAGCATGAAACAGAGGATCTGAGCACTTAACCTTTGGCATCTGTTTAGAATAAATTTCAAGGTCTTATTTGGAGGTTTGGACGTGTTTGTGTGCAGCAGAAATTATAGATGAAAGGACAACATGGCCAGGTCTTGAAGCCCTTCAAGGATTACTCCTTCAAGAAATCCTGGCCTTGTTGCAATTCCAGTTTTTGGGTAAATATTATCCACCTTTCCTTCTTGCAGCTTCTTTGACTTGTTTTTTCTTCTGTATTCATGTCAAAAATGGTACTCGGTTCCTGTGATCTGCCCTACAAGGCGACAGAAGTGATTCATACGTACGACTTTCTAACGATCTTGAGGGCATTACGAGAGCGAGAATATTGATCGTCCTAATTGACATCCCCATGCAGAGACTGCTCCAAATCAAGCCTGTGGCAGGTCACATTCCCATGTGTCCGGGGGCATCTGAAGTGTGATGCTCATTTCTGGAAGCATCTGGTCAGGTGGGTAAACAGTTTATTAAGTCTTGACTTTCTGTGATAACTTTTCCCACCAGAGCCCAAGATTTCTATCTGAGAACAGTCTCCTTTGCTAAGGATGGTGAAGCAGAAATGTGAAGCTTAACTAAGAACTTTGGCATGGAAAATGCCATAGCAGCAGCATCCCCTATTGATCTGGCCCCTCCAAGACCCAGGTCCAGGTAAACATGGATAAACTTGTGAACTAACTGAGATATAAAAGGAAAAAAGTGGTGTTTGCAGAGCTCTCCGAAGTGTAGCCTGCATATGTGGTGGCTACCTTGTCCCTTCCTTGGACTCTTTGTGGAAAACTGATGTCGTAATTGTGAGTCATGGTCAACTGAAATAGCAATATGATCTGCTTAATAGTAAAACGTAGGTAGACTGCAGCTACAGTAAATTACATCACTTTCCATTTCCTCTTCTCACCTCTTAGAACACCTCTGACGTCCCTTGAGTAGCTTGACAGTGATGAAGCCACATTAAGGGTCTGTCTTATGAAACTGTAGTTGGTGCTAAATTTCAGAGGTGTTTGGAGGATTTGATATTCACTTGGAGGCTTGAGGACTGGGAGAACTGCAAGCCATGACCTCTGTCTCGGTTATCCCAGTGCTCTGCGATGGGAGCGAGCTTTTGGTGAGACCAGAACATGCTCAGTAGCTCCCACAAGCATGTAGCTTGACAGATGCACAGCTTTGGCCTGGTTCCCAGCAGGGAATGCATGTCGAAATGCGAAACTGCTTGTTTATTGTCTGGTGCAGTTTAAGATGTTGACTGGAAGTACAAAGGCCTGTGAGATGTGGTTTCTGGCTGCCCAAGAGAGAGCTTCTTGCTTGTGTAACGCTTCTCCGCTGCAAATTCCAGCCTTGGTACAGGACGTGCAGTCCTCCAGGCTTATGTAGGACCATCCAATTTGGAAATAGTTGTGTTCTCCCTGCTGGCATCTTGCTGAGCTGTCAGATACGTTGTAGGTTGTAATCCTTTTCCTAGGATTTGGAGAAAGGGGTGCTTACCAAATGGGCTGTTTTATCTTTCTCTGGGAGAGACTATAGTTCAGGAATATATCAATATAAAATTTACTACCTGCAGGTCAAGAGGAAGTCTGTGTGTATTTTTAGAAGTGCAGATAGGCAGACCATTACATTCATTTGTCTTTGCCTTAATAAAACCACTCCTTGTCTTTAGAGAATCATAATGGCACTAGATTAATGTAGCCAGGAGCACCATTGTGAGCGGCAGCTGAGAATGAGAACTTGATGGGATCTAAAATGAAAGAAAAATGTTTGCAATCAGTTTTGTGCTTCATTCTCCTCTTACCCCAGCTACCTGAGATGTTCAACACACAATTCTACAATTATGTTTTTCTTTCTTTTTAAAAAAGAAAGGTATTGTTAGTCTTCCATAAGAAACTCTCAAGGTGCTATTTTCATGCAAATAGCTTTGTGTGCTAAATTGAGGAACTTAAGAAGCGTGGATAAAGAAATATATATATATATATATGAAATGTAGGCAGAATGCATTCTAAATGTAAAAGTTTCCTGGGATTTGTCAACAGCTCTTTAAGAAACCTATTGCCTGAACCTTTCAGCAGTTTTTCTTTGTGATTATTGGTGGGGGGAGGAAAAAAACAACAATTACCTAACTGAAAAGATTGTGTGTTGTTGTTGCATTGAGGAGCAGCTCTTGAGAACTGCTAATGGAGCGGGCTGATGTTCTGCTGTTTGCCTTGAGGAGCCTAAAGATGATGATACCCAAAGCCTTTCTCTGCTTTCCAGCCTTCAGAGCATACCCCATGTATTTCCTATGGATTTCTTCCGCTAGGTGGCTTTTCCTTCAGGCTTCTCTGGCATCTCCTGCTTTTCAGTGGTTGCTCTTCCTTCCTGAGGGCAAAATCAGCATGGGAAGCCTCCCGTTGTGTCCAAGTGATATGAATCAAGCAGAGACTTTTCCACACTGCGGTGATGAACTCTTTACTCCACTGCTGTGGATGATTAAGGAAAACAATTCCATCCTGACAACACACATTGACAATTTAAAAGGAAAAAGAAATGAAGAACAGATTCTGGGAGACTTGCAGTTATTGATAATGTATTTTCCCAAAAGGGAGCTGTCCTGCAGGGATGATTTGGAGTTTTTTAGCACTGCCTGGAGCAAGCCACCATGTCCATGCAGGTTTTCCTTTAGAGAAGGCTTCTTTGATTGATTAAAAAGGGCAAAAAATGTTGACCTTAAATGATATATTCAAGCGCATGCTTTCTCCCTGGCATTGCAAGCATCGCCTGCAGTTCCATGGCATCGAAGGAAGAGCTTTCCAGACAGGTGTAAAATCCCTTTTTCACTCACTAGCTGTTTTGCTGTGTGAATTCCCGCTCGTGGCGCTGCTAACTTGTCACACGCAGGGAGGAAATTGGGACATTTACAGCTGCATCTTTTTATAGGCACCATGTGATAAGTAATTTTTACGTGAAAAAATCTCTTTAGCCCCCTGATGGAGGAAATAAACTTAGGTGAGGCTCATTCTCTCTGACAAATTCTTGGCTTGCCATAAAAAAAAAGTTGCCGTTCTCCGAAATATTGGCTGTAAAGCCTGTGCCTTGTTAAAGTTACGATCAGAGTATGCAATAAAGAGATTATTTAAGCCCCTGTTCCTATGTGACACTTGTCTCTGCAGTCCTGGGCTCTGTGCCTGGCATTCACATGGATGCAAATGGGGCAAGTTGGACCTGTGTCCACCCTGGTGACCCCGTTGGACCTTTGGGGATGTCTGTCCAGCACTGCCTTTCTTGCTTTTCCCCCCCAAATGTTTTGCTTCGTCACTCAGCTACCACTTTAGAGCTTGTTTTCCCCGTGCTGCTTTTCCATTTGAAGAGAGATGCACAAAAATCACCCTGTAACATCCAGGGCCAGGAAGCATTTCCAGCCTTTGAATAAAGCAGGACTGTTTTATTTTCCTCTCTTTATTTTCCTTCCACAATTGCTGCCTGCCTGGTTCAAGGCAGGCTTAGCAGATGCTGATAATTCAGATAAAATGCCCTGTGTGTGGGTGTTGCAGTGTTATCTGCAGGGAGGAAAAGCGGCCTTTAGCAGCGCTTTGCAGCAGATTGATGCAGGGAGAGGCGCAGAAGTCACTGGCGTGGAGTTTTCTCAGGAGCTTGGTGCAGGATTTTTATGCATGGCTTCCTATGTGGCCACACCGGGTATTTATCTGCGGTATAAATAGGAGATGGGCATCTTTATGGATCCATTACAAATGTGCTCTCAGCTCAAGGTCGCCGTGGGCTTGGTTCCTCGCACAGGGCTTGTTTGCTGGCTCTGCCCGTGCCTCAATCGGGCTTTGGGACTGCTGATCCATGCTGTGAACTCTGCTGCCTCTCCGGCTCCTCGGATGCTCCTTGGCTGCACTGCGTCCGCAGGGATTTCTCATGCAAGCTACAATAACGTGCAAATGCTTCTCCTTGTTGCTGTTGATGCTACATGGGGAACATTTTTTTATATATATTTTCCTATTGTGCAACTTTGGGGGGGAGAAACTGATGGGATTGGGGGTCATTTCTCTCCTGTGCTTCCCTCATTGGGTTTAGGCTCTGCTCACAAGCTCCTCACGGGAGCTCTGAAGATAGAAATGTGCAGCTCTGTCATGGAAACTTGCTTCTCCAGGAGATAAACGCTGCTTTGGTGTCCTACATGTCTCCCATAGGATCTCCAGTCCTGCCAGGTGATGGCTTCCAATTGGTTTTCCCTTCCTTTGGGAAGGTGGCTCTGAGCAAGCAGGGAGAGCCAGATAATTTGGATGCTTCTGCATTATGAATGTCCCCATGTATCAACTCGGACTTATTTTAAAATATTCTACGATACAGTTATAATAAAACCACATTTCAGTGTCTTGAATGCAGAGGGAATATGAACTGGGACAGAGTTAACACAAGCTCCCTGGAAAACAGTCCCAGAGATGTTGCATCCAGCCTTGGTCCTGCTCTGTGAGGCTTGCAAGAGGAAAAAGGGGTAGGTTGAGAGGGTTGGATGACAAGTTTTGGGGTGTTTGCACCACATTTATCCTCTGTGGTCCAAGGATCAAAGCAGAGCCATATGAGATGCAGCAAGATCTGTTTTAAAAGGCTTTTTCCTGGTCACAGGCTTCTCCGAGGACCCAATCTCCAGCCTTAAACTCGTGTCCGGGACTTTCCCGATGTTGCCCGCTCACCTGCCCGTCTCTGCCTCTCAAGCGCCATCGCCTCTGTCGACTGACCTTCTCTCCTGCTATTTCTAGCCTGTTTCGGTGCACCCCAATGGAGCTTGTTTTCTGCTGGGGGGAAGATGGAAAAGGTCAGGCTCTCACCAGCAAAGCTCATTTAATTCGTGGAGGGTCGTGGTCGTGTGCGAACGTGCGCTCCCAGGACCGGGATCTCCAGGCACGTGGGCCCTGCATTTGCTTATTTACTTCCCTCTTCTTGCTTTGCTTTTGCAGGAATCTGGCCCTGCGTTCCCGGTTTTTGATTACAAGAGCTTTTGCTCAGAGAGGAGGAAAAAAAACAGCAATCTAGATTCAAAAATAATGCAAACTGTTCTGAAAAAGATGATCTGCAAGGATATAATCAAGCTATACATATTCCCTTTTTATTCCAGCTGCAAACCTCTGCTGCAGCTGCTTGGGCCAGGATTTACTCTCTGTTTTTGTGCAGATCAAGCAAATATTTTGTGGGTTTGGGTTTTGCCACTCTATTTGTCACAAGAAAATTGCCTGATTGACTGATACTGCTCTGTTTTTGCAGCCAAAGTGACTCCTAAAGGTGGGACCCATCTCCTTGGAGACCTTGCAATAGGTCAGAGCAGCAGCTATGCCTCAGGAATAGGGAAAACCCTCTCTGCTTGCAGATGGTGTGCGGTAAGCTCGGGGTTTTAATGACTCTATGCAATTTATCCTATTCAAAGTAGCTGAGCCTCTCAAGAATTGGTAGCTGATCCCAGAGTCTCTGAACAGATCATACTGCATTTAATACTTGGGCATCTTTTGTGCTGTTTTTTTTCTTTTTTTTTTCTCAGCAATGTTGAACATGAATGCAATAGAAATGCAATCGAAAAGCGGTACACACTCTTCATAAAAGCTTTTATATTGCAGTACACATTTCCATGTTTTTATTGAAATAACGTGATGTAGAAACGACTTGTGAGTAGAGCAGAGGTATTCTGGGCTTCTGGCTTTCCTAGTAAATTACCCTGGTTATTTTTTGGTTTTGATTTTTGCTTTTTTTTCTGTTCTGGACAGAAGCAGAAAGGATGGCAGATGTCTTCACTCCTGGTGTGAAGATGGAACTGGCCATAAGAGGCCCTGAACCAACAGCAACACATAAAGACTCACATTAGTGCAAGACAAATAATAAAATAAGAGAGGAATGATGGAGAGGAATGATTTTTATTTTCTAAATTAAAAAAAAAAAAAAAAAAAGAGTTGATTTGAATGGAAGGTGCAGCACTTGAAAGCTCAACAGAATCTTTTTTGGACTCATAAAAAAGATAAGCTTTGTGGTAGAGTTATTTGTCATTAAAGAATTAGTGTTATCTTGCAAACAGGTTGTCTCAGCCCCCTTTCTTGTCACTGCCTTGGCCTGAAGGACCTCAGAGGAAGCTCTACTTCTCCTTCAGCAGCTCTTCTGCAGCCAGCGGACACCCTTGGAGAACTTGTTCTTTGGGACACTGGCATTTGAGGACTCTTAGGAAGCAGCACTGGGACATCCCAGGTTCCTGGTTCCCTGGCCAACTCTCCACGTGGCCCATTTTTGCCAAGGTTAAGGGGAAGGCTCTTGCTGGCAGCCCTAACTTTCTTTCCCCAACCTTCAGTTGTTGAGCTGATCCTTCATTCATCTTTATTTCTATTTTTCTAATACTCCTCTGGGTTCCTAATGGCTTTGCAGCAAATCTCATGTACCATGGAAATGACTTTTGGGCCCAACTCTCTCACTCCGTCCTCAGAGGATCATTAAAGATATTGCTTTCTAGAAGTGAGGTTTCCTCCCCTCCTCTCTCCATTTCCACTCCTGTGGTAACCTGCAAAGTAATAAAACTCCCGAATTTATTAGGTTGCATTAATTAATTATCTCTATAGTAACATGCACATCGATGCCATAAATACGGGAATGCAGCAGCACAGCTTGATGGAGCAATCACTTGAGCGTTTGTAAAAGCTTGGATATCTGCAGTAGCTAAAGAAGGGAAGATTGCTTGGAAGTAAACTGTTTTGCATGTGTTTTTTTGACTGTTCTGTCCTTTTTTGACTTCTACTGTTGGCATGGAGCCAGCAGAATCTTCTGCATTCCATAGGTCCAATGTATTTCCATGCAAAGATATAATTTTCCAAGTAGTAATTCCACCTTTCCAGCTGTTTGAAGCACAGGGTTATGTCCTGGTTGCTTCGGGGCTAACACTTGGACACCCTGTTCTTGCTTGCAGGAGGAATCCTTTCTACTTCAGCAATGGAAATATCTGCAGGATGCTTCTATTGGCAAGGATAGGGCTGTGGCACTGGACTGTCATAGCAGTTGCTATTGCTCTGTTTAGTTGCATAGCATGGCTGCTCTGCTCCCCATGTAATTATTAAGCGTGTAATTAATTAATGCTCAGGCTGGGGATGCTCTAATGCTGAGTGCAATGAGCTCTGCACAAAACTAATTTTAAAAACCAGTGCTGGCTCCTGGGCTTATGTACAGAGAGGGTTAAGCTGTATAAAAACAAAGCCAGAATCACTCCGACCCATTTTATATAAATTAGAAAAATTGCTACCACGGTAATACTTTTATTTTTTCAGGGAGAAGTGTTTATTTTGGTGGTGTGTACAGAGCTGCAGCTATTCTAAAGCACTGTGATTTCACAGCCACGCTTTCATGTTCCCAGCGGAGAAGGAGGTGAGATTTTTCAGAGATCCTCTGTTCTTATTTCAGCATGGCACTATCTGGCCAAATATTCAAAAAAGCCCCGTTTTCTGACATAAATGGGGTTGCTGATGTGCCAAAAGAGGGGCAAGTGCCTGAGAAATATGTTCCTGCCCAAGTCTAAGTCTTTCCCATTTTATCTTTCTACTCCATATGTTTTTTTCCGTAATGAGGGAAATTATTTATCGTGAAAGTGATATATAATTTGAAAATTAAACTTAAAATTAATGAATGCTTAAATGAATTTCCTGACAAAAATAAATGTCGCTCTTTCAGATCCTATAATTTTAATTGGAGGGAGCTTACAGCTTAATTAACATGTATTGATTGTGTTCCTGGGCACATCTATGGGTGGATGTGCTGTGTGGCAGGGCTGGAAAAATGCCTGCTCGCAGATGAAGGTGCGTTAAGATTTCCTGATAGCAAATCTGAGCAATTCTCCTGTGGAAAAAGCAGGAAAGCCTTTGGTCTCAAGCTGTTTTCTACGTGGAAAGCTTAGAGAAGATTATGTTGTTTGGAATTAGGGCTGAAATTTGGCACAGCCGCTTTGGAAACGGGAAGGATTTCTGCTCCAAAAAGATGTTAATGATGTGAATCATTAATTAGATGCACGAACAACACTGAAAATTGGAAAGAAGCTGTACAAAATGAAGGAGCTGACCTGCTCTGTGGGGGAAAAGGTAGGTTTTTTGTTTGGTTTTGTGTTCCTGATGCCTCTAAAAGGAGATGATTTGGGTCTTCAAGACAGTCAGGTGCTGGTGTGCGTGGTGGGATTTGGGTTTGTTTGGAGAAGAAAAGGCCAAGAAGCAGAAGACTCAGCTGAGATCTCCAATGAGCATGGAGAAGACAGAGGATTTTAAAAAATGGTAGTCATGTGCTTTAACTTGATTTTTTTCAGAAGAAAATATGCAGTGGAGATGGTTGGTTTATTTATTCAGTAACTTTGCTTTATATAAGGTAGGCTCTCTTAGGGCCATGAGCTGCAACCTCGTCTCAGGACCACTAGTGCCAACATCTATAAGCATTTCTAGTGGTTGGTATCTATTTAGCCTTTCTATTTTTTTTTCCTTTTCTGATATCCTGGTTCATTTATTGAGCAGTTTGTTCCATCCATTTCTCTCAAGCTGGAGGCCAGCAACTAAGAATTAGTGGTTTTATACAGTTTGGGACAGAATAATTACTTTTTTCCTCCTCTTTCTTCATTTTTTTAATATGCATAAGGGCATTTCCTGAAAAATACTTTTTCTGATGAGCTGAAATTATTTGTGTTGAACTCTAAATAATTACAAGAGAAAGTAGCAATAAAAAAGAAATTCATTTCTCTGAGCATTTTTGGAATGAGATGCTTTGACTTCTGCTTTTTGAGGTGATGTTTTGAGTCTCAACGAAGCCAATGCTAACTTTGGTGATGTGGGGGAGAAGGATTAATGTCCCATGGTGAAACCTTTTTTTTTCCTTTTCTCCTTGCTTTCAATTTCATTTAAACATGTAAATAACACTGTTTCAAATTGCCTCAGAAGGACCCCACACACACTAAAAAAATGGGGAATTGTATGGTTATTAACTAGTTGCAGCTGTCATGAATAGAGGCACAACGCAAAATGAAAGCTGCCAAACAGCTGACATTTTCATTCTGGTAAATATTTGCTTTTTTCCTTTTTCATTTAGTTGCTCAAGCGCCGATTCAGGGAGGAAAAAACATTGCTCATATGCTTAATGTTGCAACCAAATTGGGCATTTCTTTCTTGCAACCAAACTGGGCATTTCTTTCCTTAAACTAGGGGGCTCAGAGGATTTGTTCGGGATGTCCTCTTAAGAGGACATGGTTTAGCAAAACTCCTTGGAGATGCAATGCAGAATGGCCACCATATGTACCTATATTTATGTCTATATGCATATGTCTATGCATATGCATATGTGGATGTTATAGACCCTGTTTTGCCTTCCTTTCCCAGCCAAGGCAGGCAGGTGAGTTTGAGTTAGTTTGTCTTTTTTATCATATTGATGGGTGAATGGATTTTGTTCCTCAGAATATCTTGTAGACTTTAATTAAATCAGGAGGCTGCTCTCTGCAATGGCTCCCTGCTGCTTATCAGCCTCTTAAGGCCTTGATTCATTACTCGGTGTTATTATTACTATTTTTCAGCCTGAAATACACTTTAAAGATCTGTTGTTGAGGAGATTAAAGTTATAACACAAACTCCTATGCATATTGCTTCCCCATAGAAAATGCTTTTAGGAGCGTAGTTAATGTTCCAAAAAAAAACATTGCTTAGGATGAGCTCTGCAGTCTGGGTGCCTTTGAGAGGACAGATATGAAGCCTGTTTGATCTAGTGCTATTTGGGACTTTTGATTTGCTGCTTTTTTTGTAGCTCTTCTCCAGTAAACAAAGCCTCTTTCCTATCTATGCAATATATTGAAGCCCATATGCTTCCCTGAGCCACCCAGCTCAGTTCCCTGTTTCCAAAATCCTCAGTTAGTCCTTGGTTCCT
This sequence comes from Rhynchotus rufescens, assembly GCA_032273925.1. Taxonomy (NCBI): domain Eukaryota; kingdom Metazoa; phylum Chordata; class Aves; order Tinamiformes; family Tinamidae; genus Rhynchotus; species Rhynchotus rufescens. The sequence continues at coordinate 7,841 of JAVCKT010006294.1, read as the reverse complement.
TATCGACCTCCAAAGGCTTTGATTCCAGAGGGGAAAATCGTCTACCCTGCATCATGATGATAAATCCTACTACGAGCAAGGGAGAAGCATCTCTTCTCCCCGCTGCTGAGATTTAGCTGGGCCATTAGCAGGACTATGCCCATAAACCTAATTTTTATAATTTGTACAACGTAGCCGAGTGGTTTTTATAGAGGCATGTCGGGAAGTGATAAAACACCTCCGATGGATTTATAAGGGAGTTGAATACCGATAGCTCTCTTCTCCCCCTTGGCTCCTCGCCTCTGGCTGGGAGTCACATGCAACAAAAAAAACCCGTGTCCGTGGTAAGGGCTTTGTGGCCAGCTCTCAGGCCTTTAATTTCACTCTCACAAGACAGGTTTATGATGCTGAGAGGACGGGAGAAGCTGCAAGGCCTGCACAAGTTGCAAGGCACGCACGCTGGAGACGCTTATGCTGCTGGGAAGCTTTGGATGGACTCCAGGCCACACTCGGTGATGAAGAGGGATGAAGGTTTTGCTGAGAGCAGGAATACCTTGTGCCACGGACATCCCATTCCCAAACCTTAGGAGACTTCTTGGAGGGAAGAACGGCCAGAAAAGGTAACTCCACGCGGTGCTTCACATTTTGGGCATGTTCTGGTGGTGTGAGGTTGTGTATGGACGTGCCCGTCCTGCATCCCTTCAGCTTGGCCATTCTGCTCTGGGAGAGCTTCTACAAGGGCCTTTGAGCACTGGGACTTGAGCATGCTCTTTATTCACAAGGAATCTTTGCTGAAACCTTTTTAATGCATCTTGTAAAATTGGGACAGATGTGGAAGGGAGGCTTCTTTTCCTGTATTTGCAATATTGTGCCATGCAACTGCTCCGAGCCATGTTGGAGAAGACATAGGCAAGCACAGGTTGCAATTAAAAGCTAATATTTCAACAGCCCATGCGGCTTTCCATTCACTTTCTTGATAATCTTCCATTGGGTAGGAGACACCTCTGCTAGGTCTTTCCATTGCTAGCCGTAAGAAACCCATGGAAAGGTGATACTGATTTTCTGTAGCGGATACAAGTCTCCTTTGATGCAAATAGTTGGCTTGGAAAGACTTCTGCAACCAGAAGCATAAAAATCACAGGTGGAATGAGCTATACAGAAGAACTCTGACCATTTGCTTTATTTTTAACACCTGATCTCTGCAAAATCTCCTGCTGAGGTGCTCAAACAACATTTTTTTTTTTTTGCCTTCTCTCTTTTTTTTTTTCCGGTTAGTTTTGTCATTTTGACAAATTGTTGATGTGTTGGTTGTGTTTCTAGCACTGGAAATTATCGTGGCTTTTGTGTCTTTTGAGGCAGCCTCAAATGTGATTTTCACAAAGAAATGAGAGCGAGCGGCTGGAGATAACGGTTCCTCTGGATCTATTGCACCCTGCTGCTATCTGGTCTCCTCCAAGTAACACCTTCCTATTTTACATCTTGACAACCGCTTTCCTTATTTATTGAAGGGCTAAGGGATTCTTCGAGGGTATTTCTGTCTTTCTCTGCTATTTCTGGCAGCTGTACTGCAGCAAATTGGTCTCCTGCTGCACCTTTTCTCCTCCAGCTTGACTGGTGGGAGCCCATCTTGCTCGCTGGGTGATCAAAAAACCACCCGTGGAACATTACTGAGTCCTGCAACAGCCCAATGGGGGGAAGAAATAATGCCTTGCTCAGCAGTGATGGGATGGCACGTGAAAGCAGTGCTGCCCTGCATGAGGAATGGGGCTGTTGAGCCACCGAGTTGGTCCTGCTCATGGGTGGGAAGCATGGCTGGAGAACCAAGATGATGATTTCTACCAGACTGATGTGCAATTTTGGATGGGTTGAAAACTGGGGCTGTGCTCTGACAGTGTTGTCTTAAATGTCAACCTGATGCAGGCTGCAGAGACATGGAGTGCTGGTGCCTCTGCTTGTCTGAGGATGTCATGTTTGGGAATTAGCTGCCTCCAAGATGAAGCTAACGTGATGTTTTTTCCCAGGCAGGACTGGACTGGATGGGGGGAAAATGAGGCTCTCTACCTGTCTGTGGAGCTTCATTTGTGTGGCCTTGAATGTGCTCAGCCCCAAAGAGTCTGGGCAAAGACTCCCATCAACCTGTTGACCCCTTAAAATCTCTCTGTTACCAACCCGCTATGGACACTGGGACTACGGGTAGACCTAGTGCTTTTGTGACACAAGGCATCCTTAGGATCAGGGTCTGATTTCCATCCTTTTGTAAGGCACCCACCAAACCAGGAGCTCCTGGGAGACTTTGCATCTTTCTTTAAGCACTTTTAATCTGTCTTGACCAATATTAGGGTCTTTTAGTTTCTTACAAAAAAAAAGTGCATTGACACATCTGAAGCAGCAAAATCAAAATGTTGCTCTGGCAACACTCTTACCTTTCCTAACCAAATATTGAAGCCAAATAGTACAAAGTCCAGTTTCCTTAAAGTTAGGTTGATTTACTCATGTTTTTAGAATTTTGTGCTGACCACTGTTCTGTTTTATCTGCACTTGCAGCCATGTTGCCAGGGCTTAACTTTTTTTTCCCAAATCCATTCCATTCATTGTAACCTATACATATATTTGGGTGACATTAGTTTTTTTCCCAGCATTCTGGTTCTTACCGAACACAAACATTAAATGGTCCAGCCTACTCCTTGACTGGTTATCTAAAACTCTTGAGCACATTTTGCCTGGCCATAACCACTTGAGACGCATTGTGCTTCAGTAGGTGCCATGTAATAGTCTTGATTGTTTTTGCATCATCTTTAGTTGCTATGAAATACACTTTTTTCCTTAAATGCAAAAGAAATGGGAATTGTGTTCCCATCTAGTGTGCTGTGAACTTCTCTCTTTTCATAGTAGTAGCAGGAAGGAAAGCTGATGTTGTCCTCGCCTCTGCTGGGCATAGCTTTCTTATTTGGCAACACACACCCCTGTCTCACCCCAACTAGGATAATATTTAATCTGACACATGTCATACAGTTTTGCTAAGTGGCATAGTGTAATTGCGGGGGGGAAAAAGAACAGTTTGGGATTATGGAGAGAGAACTTAGCCAGCATGTAAGCTGGATGCATTGAAAAGCATTACAAGACCTGCTTGTGGCCCAGAACACCATTTATGATTTATGAATGATTCAAAAGGGCTAACAGGCTAAAATGTGAGCCTGTCTGTATTATTTTGCGATTAAGCACTCGCTTCCTGGGCCCCTGTTTCGGAGGAGAGACGGCCATGGGTATTTTTATGGCTTGTGTTCCCCCTCAAGGGAATGCAAGGGCTGGGAAAGGCTCTTAGTGGGCTAAGAGGAATGGAGCTCATGTGTTTGGAGAGGAGGGCAGAAAGGCCTGCCTTAATTAAATTAGCCAAAGGGAAACTGGGGAAGATTGCTGCCTGTAAATACATTGGCTGAAGATGGGGAGGGCAGAGTGTTGGCAAGGGAGAGCTATTTATGCCCGAGGACAGCTCTGGCATGGGAACAAATCTACGCAAACTAGCCCAGAATAAACGTAGCCAGGAAATTGGAAGATCGTTTCTGACAATTGGAGAGCAATCAGAGTCTGGCCCGAGCTCCCAGGAGGAGCAGGGAGGAGGAGAATCGTCCTGCTCTCAACCAGAACTTGCAATAGCAGGGGGCTGGGTCTGATGAATGGCGGACACCACGTCGTCCTATGTGCCTTCCCCTTCCCTTCTTACCCTGTCCTTTCTGTCTCCACTTTGTATATATGACAATTCTCATCATGTTGTGCAGTCCTCCCTATCCTCTAGTGTGTATCTCGGTTGCTGACTTCGTTTGCTTCTGATGCAAGGGACAGGGACTTTCCTCTAAATAAGTCTTTCTTATGGAGACTATCGTATTCTTGATGCTTTCTCAATTATCACATCTTCAGACTTTCTGCTCAGTGATCCTGTCTCCTTGTGAAAAATAACTGAAATTGTATAAAAGGAGGCTGTCTGGGACCCCATGGTGACATGCACATGGGCCTAAGCAGGTAAATTTTTCCCTATGCTTGATCCCTCTTTGTCCATCTGTTGGTCTTGCATGGAAGAAGGTGCTCCAAAGGATGCAGGCTTCTGTCAAATTCATGATGAGCCCAAGGAGTTCATGCCCCTCTGGTGTGTGCAGGTGGTGGTGCAAAGGACAAGGTCATGAATTTTTAGCCTAATGTCAGCTGCAAGGTGCCAGCATCGATTCAATAATTGGAGTTGGATGGCCTGCATGATATGTTTGCCCATGTGCATGACTTACTTTTCTTTGGGATGGGGTGACAATCCGCTATCCCCCTCTGCAGCAACCACTGAGTGACTCCTGTCCATGATCTCAAGGCCAAGCCATAAATAAGCGAGCTGTGCTTGACACAGGGCTGTTCCCGCTCCCAAGGTGTGCGGTGATGCTGCTCTTGGGCTTTCTTGTGCTACTTTCCATAAAGATCCTGCTGGTCACAGCCATCCTGCAGAGGTGATAGGGTTGACAGCCATGCGTGTGGCTTGATACGGACCACAGGGGCTTTCTTGAGCTGTCTGTGTGGCCGGATGTCCTTAGAGCTGAGTGGGCTGTGATGGGATTGGGGGAGCTTGGAGGGAAAATGGGGAGAGGGAAGTGGATGGGGTGGGAATGATGGTGGATTTGCGGACTGGATCCTCGCTTGTCCAGTGGGATCACAATAGCTTCTTGGTAGATCCCTGGCCCCTTGTGAAAGGGTAAACTCACCAACCTTCCCTTTGGAGGGAGGAAAACATAGTTCTCTGGCTGGAAGCACCGAGAACTGGTCAAATGCTGGAGATTTCTTGTTCTCCCTTTCTTACCATTCCTTGCAATGGAATCTGGGCCATGGGAGGAGGACCATGAAGAGTCCTTCCTGCATGCTCTCCATGGCATGGCTTCCCTGAACCTCTGGAAATTCCTACTTTTGCTGCCTTTGTGCTTTGGAAACCCCTTTGAGTGCATTTCCCACAGGCCTTGCTTGCAGAACCTTCCTGCTCCCAAATAACTTTGAGACTTTCATAAACTCCTCCAGCTCTGTTCACTGGGTGTTTTTAACCAAGCACCAGCTGGATGAGGATCTCCTGAAATGCATACTGTATAGAAAAGCATAACCCCATTGCTGATGCTGTCACGGGAGAAAAATGTATTCATTATTATTATTATTTTAAGGAAAGATGCAATCTCACCTCATGCATAAAATTAGTTTGGCTAAACCACAGGATTAGGAAGGAACATTTGCTTTCCTATGCTCGGAGGAGGAGGATGAGGGAGCAATTTTGGTTTCCTCCAGTCCAGATGAACGTCCCCGACACACCAGCTTGTAGCAGGCAAAGGAACTGGTGAACTGGAAATTTCCCAGTGCAGATTTTGTTGAGGAGCGGGAAGGTCTTTCTTGGTGGGAAGCTCCCCATTTTTCCCACTCATCCAGGGCTACGTGTGATATTTTCCTCCTGTTATCCCTGGGCTTGGAGGTAGCGCTGGGAAGCGCTGCCCTCTCAAGTTGATTTTGAGGGGAAAGTGAAAGAAAAAAATGGAAGAAAAAGTGGAAAAAAAGAAAAAGTGGAAGAGAAATGCCAAACTCGTGAGTATGTCTGGTCTTCATCAAAGACGCTCTGTGTTTTCATATACCCTATTAGGTTCATGCAAACCCATGCACACATTCTCCCTGCTCAGTGGATTCTCTGGTGTCTGCTGCTGTGGTTGTGCCCATGTGGTTGCCATTTGAGGTGGCTAAGACCACTCTTTTCCAGTGGGATATGGGCCTCGTTCTGCACTCTGAGCAGGGAGCAGGGAGCTGGAGCCTGGAGGGAAAGGGCTGCTGATGGAGGCAGTGGGAACCGGAGACAAGATCATGGGAGATTCACTTAAGGCATGGTGTCGGATCCTATAAACGTGAGGCCTTTTGCATGTTTCCATATTTATATATAAAAAAGCCCACAAAGTGGCTTAAAGGCAGCCAAAATAAACCAGGGGGCTGGCGGATGGTGCAGAACTTGCCGCGCTGCAGAGCACGGGCAGCTCAGTTCATTGCTGCCACCTAACGCTGAGCAGGCGCAAGGGAGCCGTGCCGGCATCGCTGCGGATGTGCAAGCCGTGCAATGAGCTCTGCCTAAAGGATTGGGGCGAAAAGCTGCCCCAAGCAGCTCCCTCCTCCTCCTGGGCTCATGCCTGGCACTGAATAAGGGATCATCTTGGAGTTGGGCTGCATGTTACGCGCACTGACACGTGCAAACATCACAGGTGTGCATTTGATGCCTGGGCACCCCGATAATAAGGGCTCGGAGAATCACTTCCCCCCTCTTGCAGCAATTGTGGCCACAGGGGATTCTCCACAATTGCCTGGGAATGAGACTTCCCCGGGGACGTGGGCTTTGCTTGTTTTTTATTTGCTTTTTTATTTATTTATTTGCAGCCTCCGCGCCGGAGTCGGTGGCCGCGTGGCTCCTCACGCGCGCCTGCACATCTCCCCAGCTGAGGCTGTCAAATTGCAGGGTATTATTTTTAGCCCGGTTTCCTGGGGAAAAGAGGCTTATGCGATTGTACTGTCTGTCAGTGCTTTTCCTCCCACCATCCTCCTCTTAATCAGTCCCGAACCCCCCCGTCGGAGCTGCTGGAAGACGCCGCGAGCTCCCGGGCGAGACGTCCCCGCGACTTCCGAGCCGGGCGGCCAACCCCACACCGACGTGGAGCGCCTGGTCTTTAATTAAAAGCTAATTTTGGGGAGAGCCCTCTCATTATGGGAGCTCTGCTGGGCACGCTGGCGCCGTCTGCTCACAGCTTGCCCGGGCACGTGCTGCCTGGGAAAGAAAAGGCTCTTTTGCCCCCAGATTATCAATATACTGCTTATTTTTTAGCTCCCTGAAGTTGAGTGGTTTTGCTAGCAGGGGAAGGTGCAAAGCGTGGTTTCCTCGGGCTTTGCCGAGTGTGGCTTCTCAGATGTCTGCTAATGAGGTTGAGCAGGTTGTAGTGTTACCAGCTCTTCTGGCCAGCCGTTTGTCCTCATTAAACTTCCAGGCATGGAATAGTTTGGGATTTTTCTGCCCTCTGTCGAAGTGGGAGGAAAGTTGTTAAAAGGAGGCTTGACTGGGCACACACGTGGCTGTCTCAGCCTCATGAGCCTCCGCTCTCTAGGAGAGGGGGATCTTGATGAAGGACCCGTTCTGTTAATACCCATTTACTATTTTACTTGGGGTGTTTCCAGGGAATGGGAGCTTTCTGAGAAATCTTCAACAAAGCCATGACACACCAGGTTATTTGCACTTTATGAAGCTCTCATTTATTTAACTACTGGCAATTCTGAGGTCTTTAGGGGAGGGGAAAAAAAATCCTGGCCTGCTAAATAGATGTATCATGCGAAATAGCCTCTGTTTGCCTTTCCCAACGTGTTTTTTTTGGGCATTTGGCACACTGACACGCTCTGACTAAAGCCCATTTGGTCTAAATGCCTGAGCATCTTTATGCAGAAGTGAGTGGGTGCTGCCCGTAAGCCCAGCCCTTGGTGGGTGAGCCTGAGTAATGCTGTTAGAGGCCTTACTTTGCCATCCCTTTAATACCACTTTGGATTGTGAGGCCAACTGTCGCAGCGTGGGGATGCAAAACCTGAGCCTAGGGTTCTTAATGAAATGGTCGCCTGCCTAGAGAAAGCTTTAAAAAGCTCTTTATTAAGAAGAGAGAGAAAAAAATGCCCTTTTTACCTTTTAATACAGTAATGCAAGAGGGTTTTTTTTTTTTTTTTTTTTTTTGTATGTGTAAATTCTAGCTCAAAGCGCCTAATTGCATTCCCTAGGGAAGCTTAATAATGTTTACCCAAAGTATCTCGTGCTGAAGACTCACCAGGGTCAATTCTGCTTG